>JAODLD010000047.1:507993-525881 GCA_026781065.1 Mormyrops boulengeri | reverse complement strand
TTGTACTGTCCACTTTCTGCCATAACAATGCAAATTTCTCACTTGTGGGACTAATAAAGGATTATCTTATCTTATCTACCTTCTTGGATATGACTTCGAAAAGCTCCCACAGGTGCAGCCATGGATGCATTAGTTCTGTAGCTCAGATAGTCCACGTTAGCTTTTTAGCCAAGCTACTGTGAGAATACGCCACTCTTAAGCGCTTTGTTATGACTGGCCAAGGAAAATGCATGGTCCAGTTGCTGCTGATGGGAGTAAAAAGAATGGGAAAACATCAGAGGGCTACTGGGAAGCAGTAAAGCTGATGCAGCATTACAGCGATTCCTGCGGATCCGAGTGTACCAGTTTTAAGCTACCTAAAAAAAAAAAAAAAAGTCCCCCCTTCCAGATAACAGATTTCACGTGAGAGGCACTGCATGCATAGGTTATACATTAACGAGTTACTAAACATTTTGTGTCGTCTCCTGGCCTTTGCGTGTGGGCTGCAGCTTTCGCAAAACTTTAAAAATAGAAACCTTGTTGGGGAATGTTGTGATGCATAAGGGTCGACTATGCTCAGTTATGGTAACGAGAGTATTTGTAGTTCGTTACTTCATACTCTTCCAGTCTCCTACTTATATATATTTATAGCTTTTTGACGAGATCCAGAAAAAAAATCCAACTAAAGTATTGCAATTACAAATGATAAGAGGAACTATCGATTCAAATTAGAAAACGTACTGATGATCTCCAGAAAAACAAAAGCTAGCTATGTATTTAGTCTATTTTTAACTGGAGTTCTCTAAGTAAATTAAAGTCTTTAATTCGTGTCGCTTTTATTAACGATAGCATTGACCTGAAGTGATTAACTGAAATCATCCCTTCCGAACATGTACAAGATCCGAACACCGGTGATTTTAATGGCGACGTCACATTGGCCAGATGACTTTCACGCGGCACTCCTCCATCCAATCGCTTTGCCTCCAGTAACGTTAACTCACGGTGGCCGTGTGTCATGCTTTAATAATATCTTCTGCGTTAAAGCACGGTACTTGGATGGGAAGGCGTAGCTAGGAACATGCCTGTCACAAGCACTACAAGCAGCTATTACCTCTCTCAGTGTAACGTCACTGCCGCATCCTGTCAGTTGGAGACGCCTCGACGACGCGGTCGCTAACATGAGGTAGCTGGTAAGATGGCACTAAAACTTTAGTTTTAAATATCTCCTGTGGCCTATACTACGAAGCGGGCTTACTGGCTTATCGGGGTAACTTGTCGGATTTAAAGTAGTCTTGGCAAAATGTAAGTGAACGAATATGAAGTCCATTTAAACTGTGGTACCTTAAATCTGACAAGTTACCCCGAGAAGCCAGAAACCCCGTTTCGTAGTACAGGCCACCGGTTTTGGGGAACATGTTAACCGAAACACCGCGATTCCTTGAATAGAAACAAGTATTTATCAGAACAGAAAGTTTGCAGAAAAACCTAACAAACTTCGTAATTATTTTCTTTTATTCCAAAATCTAAATTAACTGAGTTTCAAAGGACATTAATTAAATATCTTCCGTTGCACTGCTGGATTAAAAAAGCGCGAGCAGAGCGCGCACTGCATAACTGAGCACAGCTGACTGGTACCTCCATTAACAACGTAGTTAGCTAATAATAACTTAAGGTCTGTCTTTCTTAATTTCATAATTACCTTTTTCATTGTCTTAAGGACGAACTGGAGTTCTTAGAAACATAATTTATGTGGAAATAGCAGCATCCTAATTTCCCGCCATCAAAAGAGTGAGTTCAGGAAAAGTGCTACGCGGCGATAAGGAGGATTTCAGGAAAACATGAAAAGCAAGTAATAAATATAACATCGATTCCACCTTACATTTCACTGTCTTTAATAAGCCATTCAGTACAAGGCTCGGTTTGTCTAGACTATTTCTTTGCTCTGCTCATTCTCAGACCTGTCAAGCTAAATCGCCTCATTTTGAGGTATTGTTACCAAGACAAATGAATGAATCAACACACAATATGTTTAGATATAATTAGATAATGTATAATGACTCAAGTTTTGTTAAATTTTGACAGTTCTGCTTGATTATTTTTAGAATGCATCTTGTCTTCCTTCCAGCATGCACTGCTCACTACCAAGCTTAGGAGACCTCATCTATCGCTTAGCCTCTCAGTTCACCTGCAAGGTGCCTATGAAGATCACTTTTTTCAGGGGAGGGGGAAAATTAGCTCTTTTTTTGACTTATGAAATGACATTTTTGTCCCAACCCAAAGAAAGTTTAGGGCATATTATATCACCTCAACATAGAATAACCCAGAAAACATTTTTTAAGTATTCTCATTCACTATACACTGCAATTAACTTGAATTAACTCAATGTGCATGCTTGTAGAAGGTGTGCTTAGCTATTGATACTTGTGCAATCTGTGATATGTCCAAACCGAAGCATTCCTTCTAGGTGGTATAGAGTCAGCGGTATAGATTCCTGAAAAGTATGTCAGAAGCAAAAGGTGTTCCAGGGTGAATGATTATCCAATCTGCCCAGCAGCACCTCAGAAAGCAATGCACCGAAACTGTTGCATAAGCACACACACCAATGTGGAGATGTGCAGTAAAGCAGTGTTAACTGATTGTACAGGCAAATTTGCTTGCTTGATGGCTGTAAGCCATGGCCCCTCCTGAGCCAAGGAAGCTCCCATTCAGCAGGGATATGGCAGCCATTTTGACCCATAGTTAACTCTGATACAACAGTCATGCTAAGGTCTTTAGTTCACCAAAAAAAAAACAGATGATCTACTGATGATATTGATAGCTTGGCAGTGGTCATTCCTAAACTAACACCATAAAAAAGTAAAATTAATACAAAGACAACCTATCAATCCAGTCTGTTAAGGAGCAATTAAGAACCTTTCATAACCAAATGATGTTTCGAGCTGTTAGGTTTGCCACAGGAGCCTCAGCAGAGCTATGCTAGCTTACGCTACGTCAGCATCAAAAATCAGGCAAACAGCCTCATAACGACTATAAAGGCAGTAGAGGGAAAATACATTTTTCCAGGAATTAGAATTAACAGGAGCAGAAAATGATGCAACCCTTCAAGAGATGGAATTTAGACTGCTAAGATGGGATTTACAGGAAGCATGTGCAGCCAGCTGGCAGATACAAACATGTGTCCAAATTGCTGTTTCTGCACAACTATCAGACTGCTTGGGGATTAGTAGGGTTGGTCTATGATTAGGTACAAGCATAGAACTCTAAAGTGATATTTTAAATGAACCCATTGTGGGGTACTGGTGAAAGTGTGCTGAGTAGCCACTAACTTTCTCCTCAATCCCCCAGCACTGCCATGATGCCATTACATGCTCCTTTCTTACTGTATGCCTGTCTGCCCCCCCCCCCCCTTCCCCACTGCACCTCCACACAAACTTTCCCAAGCCACTTCATTACCCAGCTTCATGTAGAGGTCCCATCTCAACTTACTGGGCCTCCCTGTAGTCACATGCTACCCCCCCGGCGTCCCTGCCCAGCCTGCCCCGCCCAGACGCTAATTGGTAACTGTGCTGGCAAGCTGCACAATGAGACACCTGGAGTCCTGTCAAAACAAGTTTCTGTGTGAACAACACTGGAGTGGCCATGGTGACGCTGCAGTGTTCCCGGTGCCGTGGCTACAGCCCAGCATGGCGGGAGGAGGTCTGCATGCTTAAAAGAGCCGTCTGCCAAAATGAAGAAAGCATTGTCTCAGATCGTGCCAAACTAAATTAGTACTCTGATGATACACTGAGCTGCAAATTACAACTGTGCAAACTAACAAAACGACTATTTCCATGTCTTTTAGAGTTTGTTGCTTTAAAAAAAAACAAAAAAACTCTGAAGTTCGATGAGATAAATGGCTTGAGAGAAACCAAAAGTTTCCCATCTGGATTATGCCAGTCTGTATGTTTTACTCACAAGCTCACTCATTCGCCACAGTCCTTAAGCAGATCATGTTACACCACAAGAGTTCAGCCCTGACAGGCCAGTTACACACTACCCCTTACCTAGTTAGATATCATTTGCATAATTGTTCAATAGACTGAGATGTCTGAAACTATTAGCATTTTTAAGAGAGCACCAAACATGTATTTATTCCAACTGACAATCTGAACGCAGTCACACACATACAGTTGTGTACGCACAAGTGCCCACATGCCCAGCCTTTCCAGCCCAAGCTTGTTAAACAAGCTTCAGAAACTTTAAAAAAGGAAGAACACCACAAATCACCATGCAAGCTGTATGTGATGATACCAGTAGTGCCTTTTGGAATATTAGAGTTGTACATTCAGGAGTTCTTTGGTCTTTACCCAGCAGACACTAGCAGAGCATCACAGAGTGTTATTAGCTAGACACATGCTACATGGATAAGCATCTCAAGAAGGCCAGCCCAATGCAACCTGGTTTTGTGGTGCATAAATGTGTACTGCTAAGAAGCAGAACTTAATGGAAAGGCGTGTGTATTATACCAGTATGACACTGTGGGCATTTCAGATTTGAAAAGTGCCATGTAAAAGTGTTACCTGCAGGGTGTATTTACCTAAACTGTCTGCACAGAAATAGTACTCAGTCTGGCACACCTTACCAAGACTGCCACACAATACTCTGTAAGCTGCTGTCGTTGGCAGCAACCAATGGCCTGCTGGGTTGCACTGGAACTGCTGTAGGTGCCATAACACAGCTAACCGAATGAAAAAATGCCACAAGAGTAGGAAACCAAGAACATCAAAACACTTGGGACGGCGTGCACAAAAAACAGCCATCCATCAGGCAGAGTAGAAAGACAAGTTAGCGCAGATGTCACTTGTCAGAATACAACTGATCACTTTATCCTCGTTTTAGAGGTGAGGATTCAAAAGATTGGATCTTTCAATTTCCAATCAGTTGTTTTTTTTGTTCTTTGCTGTATCTTATTACAACACAACACCCCTGGGCTTATATCCTATTCAAGGACAGTCTTACTGTGGCCCTCTTGGGTATTGATTATGTGGGCCCACTCAGGTTATTTTACCTTCATATAGTTTTTTTCTTTAAAACACTTTACCTCCAAACAACTCTAGTGGTGCCAGAAGCAGGCATCCATCATGTTTTCTATGGCTTACAACCACCTTGAATGACAGAAACCAAAAGCCTCATCCAGATCAGCAGAGGAACTCATTCTGCCACGTGAAGTATATTCCACAGCATGGAAGTGGTTTGGATTTAGACATTAGTAAGTTTGTAACATCATGAAAAATCATCAGAAAGCCAATAAATGAGATTCCATTTACCCACACTTAGTCCCAATCCACCAGCTTGATCACAAACTCTTCCTAGATCGAAATCCAGTAAAACCATAACAGAAACAATAATACAAATGCTGGGAGGTGGAGCTGGGGGGTGGGGAAGCAGGATGATGGGGGGTCCTGGGGGGCAGCCACGTCGGCTGCAGCGCACAGATGAACCACAACAGCAAGCAGGCAGCAGCAGCACATTTCATTTTTCTCACAGAAAAAAAGCTGGAATACTTGGAATTCAAATTCTCACCAACTGAAATTGGTGAAGGCTCAGATCTCCCTGTCCGGGGAATTCCAAGCAGAGGGGGGCCTGAAATGCAAAGACGCACAGTCCCGTGTCACACAATTATACACTCACAGCGTCCTCCGACGGCCGACAGCGCAAAGCATGTGTGTCGGAAAAAGAAGCCCTACGACCTTTTCATGATTATTATAATGACTATGCTGTGTTATATGGCCTGCTATGTAGAAAGGCCCAGCTGGACTATGCTGGATCACATCATATAGAGAATTTGAGAGCATCTGATACATGCCAGTCACAGCAGTCTGGCGGCTAATGCCAGGCCCCTGTCTCTTCCTGCAAAACTCATTACTTTGCTTGTTTATGAGAACATAGAGATCCATATGTTAATTCAGGGTATTTCTTTGTCTTCTGTTCGGGGAACGTGTGCAGTGTAAAGGAGACATCAAGGACATGAATGAAAACAAAAGAAACATGGAGAGAGAAACAATGTGAAGGAGACATCTCTGTAACGATTTATAAAAATGTGACTTTTTTTCTTAATGCAACACACATCTGAGGAGGTTAATTAGGAACCAGGCAAGATGGGTACATCTGGTGGGACTGAAAGTAATGGGAACAGAGAGGGAAAACTGTAGTGGCCAGTTATGGAGAAACTTATGTGATCGAGCACATCCTGCATGCCTGGTACCCCCCCACACCAGGGCATGCTCACGCTACTTTAGTGAAAATGCGCAGACAGCCAGGTGCACTGCATTACCCAACACTGAACGGCAGCACTTAAAACACACACTGACATCACCTTTGTTTACAAAGCCAGCCAGTTGTGATGGGGGCTGGACCAAGATTGAAATATACATCCTGTAATTCCTGATGTAGGGACACGGATCTCTGGCCATTTTGTTTCTGTCCACACTCGCCCATTGAACTAAGCAGGCACGTCAAACAGGACCTCACAGAGCGGCAAAGCAGAAATGCCTCACAAATGTTGGTGCAGTTTCACTTCCTAAGCAGGCAGGAGACCCAGCTGAACTTCCTACGGTTACTGAGGAATAGGGAGCTCCAGCAGCTCAGGGTATGAAAGACATTATTGAGGGTTTTAAATGAGCTCCCATTGACTGCATTTACTGTGACATCTACTTCACTGACTACATTAATTATTATCCTTTTATAGTGCAGAGCTTCCATTGGTTGGGAACACACAAAGCAAGCGAGGCTAAACTCAAAGGGAGAGCGAGTCAGGGAAGCCGGCCCAGCACAGGCAGCTCTGTAAGAGCTCTGACAGTAAAGGGTGCTGCCTGAGGCCCTTGCCACTGTGCAGCCCCGACACGGCTACTCGATCTGGACCCCATCAACCCCCACTCTGTCTCAAGGCCCCAGCTTAAGGATCTCCTTGGCACAAAAGATAGCATTCAGCCATCAGAGATAATTCCAACCCTGAACTTGTGCTGTTCAAATCAGAGTGGGGGGGGACAGGTCCTCCACACACTGCCCATCCTGTAGCTACTGTGAGCAGGAGCCCCATTAACTGTTGAGAGGTCACCTCGGCCAGCAGCTCAGTGTTCAGCCTGGGCATTGCCTCAAGAGCTGAATGAAACAAAAACTGACATAAGACCACATTTTTCCTATGGTGACCTGTGGCAGAAAGTAGAAATCATAGGAAGACGACTGTGTAAGATGAACACTCAGAGTGACATCCCAGCACATCACACGTGTCTTACATGTGCCTCCCTCTGCTGGTATTGGATAACACTCCACCTCTCACTTAGCTGCCTTTAGCCTGTCCTTAGCCTGCCACAGTCCCGCACCCCATCTGGCTCTCAGCACAGCGAGGAAAAGGTTAATACTTGGGCAACCCCCCACCACTCACACCCTCCCGCAGCATGGCAGAGGAGGGGAAACAATGAAGCCATTGTCAGGTCCGGCGAGACTCAGAGGGAATGACATTGGTTGCCCCCCCACACGCTAGTTTTTTTTTCTTGTTTATGCCCCAGTTTCCAGCACGTCAGTGTTAAAAACAGCCATTAAAAGTTGATCCATACCAGAGTGGTACTCTGATTAGCCAGTGTATGTAAGCAGCTATGCCTGCCTGAGTCAGCTGGCTTGGCTAGGGTGGAGCAACATTATTGGCTAGATGTTGACCAATGTGCAAGCATGCCTGTGTGATGTGCCCCTTCTGATCCTTCAGTCTTGGCACACCCGGGTCTAACTCAGTGAGGCACACTCCTCTCGCAGTCATGAACTTCAGTCAGGCATCGTTATCTCACAGGCTATCGCCTACCCTTATCATTCATTTTCAGATGCGCATTCCTGCTTTGAAAGGTCAAGGTGCACAGGGCGTTGGAAATGAAAACAGGACCATAAAAAGTAGCACAAGTTTATCGATGAATTGACTAATGGGACCACGACACAATGTAACTATATAAGCTATAATAATAATAACAAAACACAATTTTTCCTAGAGATGGACAGGGAGCACTAATAAAAACAGGCATCCAACATTCTCTTTGCGAACACTCACTTGATAGAGGTATAAGCTGAACATGTCATCTATATGTTCAGAGGCATGATGCAAACCAACGTAATGTTAAATTTCACTGATTATTGTTTTTGAGATGGAGGACAACATACGCATTACTCCGTATTCTGTTTGTTCCTCAGAACTAACTGATAACTACTCCAAATGAGGACAGGTGTGTCTAATCTCAAACATTTCTTCTCAGACAATTAAGATAAAATCCATGAAAAATCTGTAACAATAAGAAAACTGCATTTGCTCCATTTTCTTTTAATTCCTTTGCCTTTTTAAAATTGGCTGTCAAGAGGGACATCTTACAAAACAGCCATTAGTCAGGTGTAACACCATACCCCATCTGATACATGTTAACTACCTCCTGATTTCTAATGGCAGTTTGTAGCATTGACTGTTACAGTTTCTAATAAAAAGCAACATTACAAATCAGGCTTTCCAACAGGAAACTTTTCTGAAAACAAGCAATGGGTCACCAGGACCTTTGAAAATTATTTAGATTTTTAAAAAACAATTTTGAATAATCAGGTTTTTAGCAGCTATGGAAGATGAATGGATGGATAGTCATGTTTCTTGTAACTGTTGTAAACCTACTCAGATTAATCTTGATTTCTAGTTTTCTCCTTTTTTTGGCTTAAATCATTTTCTCATTACAGTAGACAAGTTACTGAAAAAATGCTTCACAGATGTAGTCAAAACAAAAATGAAACCGTCATGGGATAATATCAAAAGTGTACATATTCCTTCAATTTATATACAAGTTATGTTACACATTCCTCTCGCAATGTATCATTCAATGCCTAACCTTTTAAAAAAAGAAAGGATGTTATTCCATTTTTAAATTTTACTTGATATATTTACTTCCTCAGTGAATCACCACAGATGAGCCCGATGTCACGGAGTGTCTACAGCAGTAAACTAATGTCCTTAATCATTCCTATCTAGAAAGTTTAACTGAAGAACAATTACAGGCTGGTCTGAAGCCATCTGGGATCTGATTAACATTTCACAGATGTGGAGCTGGCTGGCCAACCTGATCAGTCACTGCCACCTTTTTGTCTCTGATGTTTCGTAACAGGGAAGTGATGCAGCCTGACTTATCCGGTGTACATCATGGTCCTAAAGCTGCAAGGTAAACATTCCATGGAGCCTGAGGTCATCGCTGCAGGCCACTCCACTCCCCAGGTTTGTGCATTTAATTACAGTTTAATGCCTGCCTGCTCAGCGGCTGGCTGCCTCTGGGAAACTGATTAACGTGGCTGAGCAGGTTCAGGACGGCACAGTAGGAATGGGTGCTGGCCCCACTAAATGCTCTTTGCTTTATTTGCAATAAAAGTAATGATAAAAATAGTGACACTCAAACACACCTAAGCAAAGTGCCTCCATGTGGATGAGTGTATTGCATTTCCCTGATCTTGAGCACATGGGGAACCCATGGAAGGTAGACCAGACTCTCTAGCAATACTCAGTGTTGGCAAGCAACCAAATCATTGTGTGTGCAGTCCTAAGGATGGTTGCTTGGGCTCGGAGAAGCATATGTAGAGCACAGGAAGACAGGGAAGGAGGGGTATAAATGTAAGGGACCAGCGGGTGCTACTTACAACAATGTGTGCAGGAGATGGAGACCTGGCATCTTTAAGTGCTTGTCTACTCTGCAGACTTCCTGCTTGAACATCTAGCAAGGGCCATTTCATCTGCAGGTACTGAGTGGCAGAAACAAACAAGATGGGAAAGAAAGAAAAAACATGTTAACAATGCAGAAAGCAAAAAAAAAGGAAAGTGACCGAGTGCATGACTCAAATAAACAAACAAAACAGGTCTGAATAAGAGTCTGGAGAAATGATGGCACATGATGTGGAGCAGAGACGATGAAAGGTTGGTGTCTGGTGAAGATTCCCAGCTTAAGGGGGCTGAGCTCTTGGACAAAGCTGAAGCCATTTTCAGTGACATCTGAGTCTCCAAGTACACTCACGAAATGTTTATGTAAAGGCTGGTTAAGGTTTACAGTGGGGAAACTCAGTGATATATTTACAACACTATTGCATGGCTAGGCACAGAGTGTAAGGGGGGAACCAGTACAACTGGAAACAGTTGGAGCCCAAACCTAGGGCAACAAGGAGGTAGGACATGACCACAAGCCATCCATGAGTTGGTGAGATATCACCAGCCACCTGTCTGCATCTCCCCTTGTGCCTTCTCAGGTGAATCATTAACGCTTCTTATCAGGTAGGCAAGACAGCAGAGGCTAAAAGCAGGCCCTTCCTACCCTCTGGCCCAAGATTGTGACCTACACGTTGCAAGCAAGAGGCAACTGCAGAACCAGAGGACGTGGGCCATCTTCACTTTGCCCTGACCTCAAAATTAACAAGAAAGCCACAAACAACCACTTTCAGAGTTATTGCATGCGTTTCCTTATCATCACCCACAAACTGCTGTATCAGTACAGTGAAAGACCAGGGGCTGTGAACACCACCATTTTCTCCTGCTTCCCTCTTGCACTGACATGTCCAGAGACTCAGAGAGATCCCAGGTAAGATCAGCCTTGTTGGGATAAAAACGGGACTGCTGATACTGCCATATAAATCCCCTGAAGAGCAACATTCTCCATACAATGAAACTGAGTATGAGTGATGTACCTGAAATGAACCATCAGTACCATTGTGAGCAGGTATCCACAGAAATCAGGGGCACCTCCTCAAGACTGGCTCAGTACTGTAAAGGATACAGGGTCAAACTGAGCGGCACAGCCTCTAATATCAGAAGGCCTTTAGTTACACTTATTCTGAAAGTCAGCCCTGATCCATGTACAAACAGCGCCCGCAAATGGACTGCTGCAGCACCAATGCCTGTAGGGGCGTCATGAAGGCCAGAAACCCTGGACACATAAAAATAGCATAAAGTAAACACATCAGTCAGTCAGTCATGCCTTTCTGCACCATGCTGCACACTGACATCTCTCCCTGAACTACAGGGCTGCTTTGAGTGCCATGACAATCGTTTAATAAACCAAAGCAAAAATTTCAAATTTTTGGTTAAATCCAAAAATCAAATGGTTATTTAGTATAGAGTTTATTTCCCATGTTTTAAAGTTTTGTTGTAATCAGAGAGCTTGCAGATCTTAAATTCACCTCTGCCACATTCGATTAACACGTGAATTTATGATAACAAAACTAAACACTAAAACAAGATACTGCTGGATCTGTGGCACCCATTAAGTCTGTCCTGACATCACTTTCCAGAAAGTAAATCGGAGGCTTTTTTTCTTTTTAATTTTCCACCTACTTTCACCTGTCCAATCCAAATGAACAGAGTGTCACAGCTGCAACCAACAGAGCCCTGCGTGTGCACAAGCATGCCTCACAGCACTCGCCAGCTTCACAGGACTTGCCTGTCTGTTGCTGACCCTTGAACTTTGAAAAACACTCATGTTTCGTGCTGGCAGCTCACATAAGAGCTCGTTAGACACCATCATCTCCCTTCTCACAGGGTGCTGGCCCCCACCCAGTGATGGCAAACCACCACAGATCAGGTTATCTTCAACCCCTCCAATAGTCTGCCTGGTGTCTGTGTTAAAGTTGCATTAAATAAACCCTCGGTGCTCTGCATACTGGACATATGTAAAGAACGAGCATAGCAGCTGTACCGGTCAGACCACAGAGGCGGTTTATGCAGAGATTACACCCAGTTGAAAAGGCGATTATGTATAGAAATGTTTCCACAAACATCACCTAAGGGTAATTTCAAATAAACCAATTTCATGGATATCAATTTTTTGTCATTCATAATAAGCAAAGAAATAAACTAAAAATCTTTTGCAGTTTTTATCATTTGAATTTTACTAAAACATTAGTAACATTATTCCAGAGAGGCACAATAAAAAGAGAGGAAAGAGAAAGACAACACAAAGAAAGGGAAAATAAGGAAGAGCTGGTCAAGAGAACGAGATTCTGCTTATTTCTGGACCTTGGGAGTACAGGATCCCAGCAGCCTGCAGCTCAAAACATGAAAAATGGATTTTGAGTAAATTCAACATAAAAATGTATTGCATTTTTTTCTCTGGAAATATATGCCTCTCTATACTGCCCAGAATCCCTGGAGAAAACTTCTGACAAGTGGGCTGGCCTTGTATCTTTGCCTCCGAAGCAACAGGGACATCAACCACTGGCTAGGAGTCGAGCCAAAAGCAGGCCTGACCGCAAGCCTGAATGTTATCATCCCTACACTGCTGTTCTCCATCTCAATCTACCCAATAGGCCTGCAGTCTTTTTGCATTTCATCCAAATTTTAGCCCTCAAGAAAAGTAAGGCAGAGCTTTATCTTAATTATTTACGTACGTACAAGGGAAAAAAAAGCACTTTGCTGACAATTCCTCCCCAGCTGTTAGCTTATTCAAACCAGACGAGCTGTTATGCAAGGCCATAAATCTCCTGTCGCAAATGCAAAAGATTGGGGTCTTTTGCACCCTGTAGGCCATCCTAGGCTTACTCCTGAGAGGTAAACTGGCAGCACGTCCTGGTCATGATTTCAGATGCTGAAGCACGCTAACAGCTTTGTACAGCACCTCTAAGGTCGACCAGCAGCAGAAAGGGCAGCTCAACAAAAGCAGAATTTCCTGCATTGTTGCTTTTTTCCTTCAATTATCGTCTTGCTCGTTTTCAGCAGTGATGAGGTGGCAGCGGTTGCTTCTTTCTACGTCGTGAAACCACACGTCTGACCACATCAAAAGCCAGAGTGCTGAGTTATCATTAGAGAACCCAACCAACACCACAGAATAGCCCATAGCATAGTCACTCTGTACCCAATCTTGGGAGTCCTCCTCAAAGGCATCTGTCACACTGAAAGTGTGTGAGTGTGTGGGTTATGTATACATTACATTGCAGGAACAAAATGTGAAATAATAACCTGATATCTTGATGGTGTGGGGACCTTTTTTTTATCCCCACAGTTTCATAAAAATCTGTGCAATTAATTGCACATTTAATTGCAATTAAAAAACTAGAAATGCCAAAAGTGTTGTATTTTGTTTGATTACTTATAATTAAGGTTAGGGCTGGGTAGGGGTTAAGGTTGTCATTGTTTGGAATACCGACAAAGATATGAGTATAGGTGTGTGTGTGTGTGTGTGTGTGTGTGTGTGTGTGTGTGTGTGCGTGTGTGCGTGCATGTGTTTATGTGGTGCTTCCTGCCACATCCTTCTCAGAAACACACAAAGCTCAGCTCCCTGGCCCAAAAGGTTCCCCCATTCCCATAGCTTCCGACCACGAGAGGAAAACCACAAACAGGGTACAACCAGGAACACAACAGTGGATTAGGGGAGATCCTCAAATGTTGTATTTTTGCAAGTCCTGTCCAAAAGATCTACTGTAGGGATCTGGCCGTGGAGACAAACCCAAGCGGTGAGCCAGCTTTGGGGACTAATTGTAAACAGGATTTCTTGAAAAACAACTGTGAACACTGGCAGGTGCTGGTCAGGTAAACCGAAAAAATATCCAGTCATAGCTCACTATTTATAATAGCTATACAAGAGTAAGGGTCTGAACCGTAGACTAAGGGACTCCCACACAGCTTGACCCAAATGCTAGCACCACAGCCATGCTGAAAGGACATAAATGAAGCCATGCAGGTTGACAGAGTCGAGCTCTCAAGGCTGCTGGGGGAAGAAGGCCTGTTTTCACTACAAATGACTGTTTGCATCGGCTGTGTTTCATCACTAGGAAGCCAGGAAGCTCACCCTGGCCAGACCCGTCTGCCAGTCCGTCAGCAGTGAAACGCTACACTGGTGGGTGGGGCCACCCTGGCAGGGCAGACATGTACTGACAGGCATGTCTGATTCAGACTGGTATTGCAAGTGTTCCCCTCACGCTAATCCTCCTGCTGGTTTTACAAGCATGCCAGGGGGGAGTGGGCCTGCCAAGATGCAGCCCTGCCCCCAGAGCCTGGCCGCCTGGCCTCCAGCTGCCCCAAGCCCCTTCTGAAACAGCCCCAGCCCACACCTGCCCACTACCCTGCATGTGACTCGTGGGTCATGAACCAGGGCCACACCCTGACACAGCCTCCCCCCCATTTCTTGCTACCCAACGCCCTCTCATGAACTAGGGCAATACCCTGACACGCCCCCCCCCTCCCCCTTCTTACCCCACGCCCTCCCTTCTCCTGCAGTCTGCACCCTCCCCCACAGGCCCTGCAGGCCCTACAATGGCAGCTGAATGACTCAATTGTCTCTGATGAAGTGAAAGACAAGGGACTCCTCTAAATCCTTGCTAAGGGATGAACTTTCTCTCGCCTCCCAGAGCTTTCCCATCGACAGCAGTAACTCACAAAGAGTAGTGTGTGTCTTAGGGGGAGAAGGACAGCTTCCCTGCCCCACAGCCAATCCAGACAGCCTCAGCCTGGTCTGGTCCAGAAGCTCTAGGAGCAGGAAGGACTTTCTCTCAAAGTGCTTCCCTAAAATACAAGCTTGGCATTTCTCTTTTTGCCCCTCCCCCGTTCTTTTTTTGGTTCAGGGCCGCCTTTCTGGAGCGTGACCCAGGCATATAGGAGCTGTCATCGATACAGTAACAAGTGAGTGCAGAGCCCTGAAGATGGGTGCCCTCTAACGAAAGATGGTATCAACATTGGAGTGCTTAATGAATGACAAAAATAAAACTTTCAATCTAAAAAAGCAGGGAACCTCCAAGGTGCCCACTACAAATAATGCAATACCAAGGCAGGCATGCGAACGCTACCAACATTCTCTGGCTAGTGTCTTATGACCGTCCAGCTTTGTTAACATAGGTTTGCGTAACTGAGTGAACAGAGGTTTTCCAGCATTACGATATCATTTTGCCACTGTAAGCTACAAATATTAAGACATTATGACCACATCTTCCTCTTCCTTATAAATGCCTTTTCAGGTCATGTGCATGTGGAACAAGCTCATCTTAGGGACCAAAGTCTTTATTCAGCTCCCAAACACTGCAACAATGTGCACAGTAAACTGGCTGCCTGTTTCACCCAGTAAGAGCGTAGAGCAGCTTGTTGACATCATTGGTGGCACAAAATGAAAACTGCATGTCAGTTATATGAAAAAGGCTGCCCTAGTCATGTTAAAAACCTCCACTGATTTCCACCCCATCCATCAACTGGTTAGTGGCCCTGCCGTTCACATCTTCGGTGCCGGAGTGAAATTGGCGCCAGCGTGTATGACATGTCCGCTGAACTGTCACGCTGGCTGTCTCCTGGAACACCTCCCTCCCACACAGGTTCACGGCATGCAATTATAGTCAAATGAAACCTGTTTATAATCTAAATGAGAACAGACCGTTACTCCATGAACGTAAGCACTTTTGGCCACACAGTAACTACAGCACTGGATCTCAGTTGTCTCTTGCTGGTAACCTGCTCCAGTTTTGAGATGAAATCCACTTTTAAACAATAGTTGTTAATGGGCGAGGAGGCCAAGCACACAGAATCTTCCTCTGCATTTGCACAGGCTGAACCAGTCAGCAAGCCGACGCATAGCATTTCCACAACATTGGGGTTATGTATCGCCAGCTGTGCCTCTGGCCGTTTCTCATCATCTTCCTTACAGGTGCTGGGACAAAAACTCCTAATAGAAGCGGGAGCCGCAATTTTCTGTAATTGTGGAGAGAGAAAATAATAATACAATGGAGAGTCTTTGAAGACGAAGCTCCGCCTGCCCAGCCCGCCACCGCCCAGCTGACCGCATTTGGAGCCTTCCGTACTTCTGCCGTCAACATTAAAAGGAGGGCATTATGTCTGAGCGCTCTGTTCGAGGGAGGAACTACTATGGCAGCAGGATAGAGTGGCCAGCAGAACCAGAAGTCCAGATGAACCTGAAAAAGTTAGGCTACATGAGGGCTCTTCACAGCTGCTTAGTTCTTCTAATACACAATTTATGAGTAAATAAAAAAAGAATTTGGGGGGGGAAAAAAAATCCAGCAATTCTAATAGCCAGAGGCGTTTCTGCAACCAGGAAAATAAAACTCGAAAGTGGGAAGGCCTCCGGTTTCTGTGCCCCGGGGCAGGGGAGACTCCACTGGGCCACGTTTGCTCTAAAGCCAGAACCACTGGGGGTTCTGAAAGCTGACGGCATGGGGCTACGGGCTGCTCTCCTGCTTTCGACTCCTCACTGTGTGCACTCTGCGCTTCCTTAACCTCTACCTTACCCTCTCCTCTGCTTTCAGAGAGCAAAACTTTTTTTCCAATTGTTTTTTGGTGGTGTTTGGTTCTTCACCCCGTATCTCTCCATCTCACTCAGTCCCTGACCATTGTTTGTTTCCAAAGGCGCAAACTAAACCATGCATGCGGGGTGTTTTATTAGAACAGCCTGCTGATCAGGGTTAAATTTACCTCCATCCCTGAGCTGTTAGTCTTGCTCAACATGACAAGCCAGGGAACACTGTTAGCACAAAGGCTGTCATCAGGCCTGCCTGTTATCTATCTGTATTTGTTTAACAGGTGTGGACAACACACTATGTAAACACAAAAAGGTTACCCATATCCTTAAGATAATATATAATGCTAATTTCAATTTGGTGGAAAAACATGGCAAATAAGCTCTATACATTAACACTTCAGTCTTTGCTAAATGGGTAACAATGTAGTCTATCCTTGAATGACAACAGCATGTAGGACTGGAACAGAGCTGCCACTGTGCAGGCGCACATCCTCAGTCTAGACAAGCTCTTTTTCAACAGCCGTTTACCAGCACAAAGACAAAAAAGCTCCCTCTACTCTTACCATATGATTTATACCAAAATCTAAAACTAAGATGTCAAAAACAACACAGGCGCTTCTTTTTGGCCACGGGCGGCAGATGCCAGAGAAGAAGAGGGGTCCTGACGGCCAGGCGCAGCAGCGCTCCGCATTCAAGGAGCAGCACAGGAGGTGCGAGCACGTGCCTGGCGTCTGAGTGTCTGCAAAACTGCAGCACGCAGCCCAAAGACACCAGTTGGCTGCCATCTCCGCTCCATGTCCACACAGGTAGCCCAGATTACACCACCCTACCACACACATGCCACAGAGTTTAGAATTATTATCATTATTTTTTAAAACCCAGAACCTCATGTCTAATGGTAAAGACTCTCAACAGGTCACATTTCTCTGTACACAATGAAGAGGAACACAAGGAACTAAAAATAGAGGAATGGCTCAAAGGACATGGGAGTCTTACTGGCCATAACATACGCTGCCTTCCATTTCAACTCATAAATCGGAAATTCCAAGTTCCTAGTCGGAAATTTCAACTGGGCCGCCCCCTTCAGTCGGAATTCCGACTCGTGATGTCGGAGGAGTCTACACAACCCCGACCGTTATCAACAGAAGTTAAAGCTGTAGTTCTGTACTGTTTATTAGCACTGAACTCTTACTTGTGGCTCATTAAATCTGTACACACCGTACTATGTCCAATTGCTATCTGTGGACATGTTAATATTAGAGATGCACTGATCCAATATTCGGATTGGTATCGGCGCCGATCCAGACATATCTGACGGCCATGCGTGACCGATCCACGTCCGATACTTACTTATTTAGGTTGTGGCAGTCTCTAAACAGATAGCTCCTATTTCGTGTTAAATTTATTTGCACAATCAATCGCATGACAGCTCTTTCCCATTTTACATGTCTCTTTTTGCGTCATTCAAGTCGAACACTAATGCTGCCCCTCAGTCTTTATTGCTACTCAGTGGGTGTGAGTGCAGTGATTTCTGCCTGCTGTGACGTCATGCGCATACCCTTCGCAATATGAGGAGCGTAAGATAAGACGTGACGATCTGGGAGTATTTTACGCTTTTAACAGAAACCAGTAGCACAGCGATTTGCA
>JAODLD010000047.1:450504-462887 GCA_026781065.1 Mormyrops boulengeri | reverse complement strand
AGACCGGCCCGTCTGGCACCAACAACCATGCCACGCTCAAAATTGCTTAAATCACCTTTCTTTCCCATTCTGACATTTAGTTTGGAGTTCAGGAGATTGTCTTGACCAGCACCACACCCCTAAACGCATTGAAGCAACTGCCATGTGATTGGTTGCTTAGATAATTGCATTAATGAGAAATTGAACAGGTATTACTAATAATCCTTTAGGTGAGTGTATGTTGCTCCTGTATATGTCATTCAGCATTAATTGTGCCGTCCCAGATATGAAAGCTACCCAAGCCTTGTGCACTAATGCACCCCCATACCATCATGGACGCTGGTTTTTTAACTGTCCGCTTTTGAACTGTCCCTCTTCTCTGTAGCCTGGAGGTTATGATATCTATGGTTTCCAAAAAAAAAATTTTAATTTTGATTTGTCAAACCACAGGACACTATTTTTTCTATTTTGCTTCTGTCTGTCTTAAATAAGCTTGGGCTCAGAGAAGTCGGTGGCATTTTTGGATCATGTTTAGACAGTTTCTTCATGAGTGGTAGATTTTCATCTGGTATTTGTGGATGCAACAAAGAAACTGAATTCTCAGACAATGGTTTTTGGGAGTGTTCCTGATCCCATGCAGTGATTCCCACTATAGAATCATGTCTGTTTTTAATGCAGTGCCGCCTGAGGATCTAAAGATCATAGCTAGACATGAAACGGTATGAAAATTTTCTATCATGATAATCGTGACTAAAATTATCAGTATTATCGCAGTGTTTTTAAAATGGACTTAAAATGTTTATAAAGTACTGATACACAAACAAGTAATTTCACCAAGTTTTACATTGAGAACCACAAATAAAAATAGCAGCACTATACACTTTAAACATTATAATAATAATAATGCAACAAATAAAATAAAATGATAACGGAAGGTTTTTTTCTTTTAAAAAGTGTATTCCACTATCATTGACTCTGGTTTATTCCTGCCTCTAAACTCCGTCCTTAAACTGGCTATTCTAATATCTACTTCTTTCTTGAAGTACCAAAAGTAAGGTAACTGGTGTGGTGGAAAAGCACCCTAAATGAGCTACTCCTCCTCAGCCAGCAGCCTCCTTGTCTGAGCACTGGGTGCGCTGCTCCTCCTCAGCCAGCGGCCTCCTCATGCGAGCGCTAAGTGAGCTGCTGCTCCTCCTCAACCAGCGGCCTCCTCGTGTGAGCTCTGGGTGTGCTGCTCCTCCTCAGCCAGCGGCCTCCTCGTGCGAGCTCTAAGTGAGCTGCTGCTCCTTCTCAATCAGCAGCCTCCTTGTGCGAGCTCTAAGTGAGCTGCTCCTCCTCAGTCAGTGGCCTTCTCGTGTGAGGTCTTAGTGAGCTGCTCCACCTCAGTCAGCAGCCTTCTCGTGTGAATTCTGGGTGCACTTGTGATGGTCCATGCATTACTGCAAAGTTGTGTTTTCAGCTATTTCATTGTCAGCCAATCATCATGAAGAAAAGTAATGTGGTGCTATAAGAGGCCAGCCATTGCACTAGTTAGATGGCAGAGAGAGGTAGGGACTACACTGTATTGACTATCTGATGTACTTTACTCATCAGCGGTAGCAGACAAACCCAGTGCGTGGAGGTGAACTGCACTAACTGGAGGTTGCAGTGCACCAGTGGTGGCAGAGCTGCCGTCCACTACCCACGCTGTGGCCATGTCTACGAGGAGCTTGCTCTTGCTCTTCTCTTTGAGAAGCTCGACAAGCCTCTTTAGCCCAGGAAAATCTACCTTCAGTTCTGATCCAAAACCCATCCGTCACAAAATGAAGGTAGCGCTTTTTGCGACTTCCTCACTGCCAGAGCCCCCATCCTGGTCCAGGCTGCCCATTAGGGGCGTGTGCATGCTTCTGGCGTGGGTGTGCAATGCTGGCAGTCGAAGTCACTTTTAGGGGTTACAACATCAAGCTTAATTAAATATTAAAGTGTGACTGTACCTGCTGCTATTGTGGCCCCTCGGAATAAGATATAACCTATTTTTGACAAGTTTTCATCTTCCTCCGTGGAAGACACTACATGAAACCAAATCAGTGGCAGGGAGGAGGGTAATGAATAATCTATTCCTTATTCTGGAAGGGAGGGAGACAGACTCCTAGCAGATGATAGCAGGAGCCTGCCAAGCTACCGTGCGACATGGCTAATGTTTAAATAATACAAAGGAATATAAACAAATCATTACCCCCCCACGCTGTGTTTTTAAATGCAATATCTTAATGAACATAATAGCCAGGACTAATAATGAAAGAAAATATAAACATCTAAATGGGCATGAGTTGTCGGCGATGCTCAATTATTCCCTTGTCAAGTTTTTATTTTTTAATGAGGCCCTCTGGGACTGACGTCTGTCAGTCAGCCGTGACTTTCTGACACCATTACAACTTCAAATACAAAGCAGCCATGCAGCCTTTCTGAGACTGCAGGAATGAAACCATCTGACAGGTTGGGAGAAAAAAAGTATAGTCCAGACACACACACACACACACACACACACACACACACACACACACACACACACACACACACAAACAGACACACAAACGCAGTCACACACATACAGAAACACAGACACACACCAGACACACACAAATACAAACACAGACACAGAAACACAGACATGCGTGCGTGCGCACATGCACGCGCACGCACGCACACGCACGCACACGCACGCACGCACACAGAAACAGACACAGACACACAAACACAGAGAAACAGACACACGAACGCAGTCACACACATTCCGAAACACAGACACACACCAGACACACAGGAATACAGACACAGACATGCACACACAGACTCACACACACAAACACCACACACAAAAACAGACATACAGACACACAAACACAGACATACACACACCAGACACAAACACAGACATACACAGACACACACAGACAAATAAAAACACAGCCTCACACCGACAGACAGTGAGAGACAAACAGTCATGACAGAAAGACACAGATGCAGAGATACAGGCAGAAGCAGCCCATCATTCCCTGTGCCGTCTGCAGAGAGCAGTCGCTCGGGTCATTATCTGATGAGGTTTGTCAAACCGCTTGGGCTCTCTTTCCCTTCTTCTCCTCCTCCTGCTTCTTCTTCCCTTCTTCATTATTCCTCATCTTAATGATAACTCTCGACGGGTTAGCCCCACATGGGACGGACAGAGCTGCACAATTTTGTTGCCCATTAATTTGGCCCTTTGAAGGCGGCCACTGTGAAGCGGCAGCAGCAGCAGCACCGGCAGCCCCCCGCCAGGCAGCTTCCAAAACCAGCCGCTCCTCTTGCCCTTAAACAGAATACCAAATGGAGCTGGTCGCCGTGGCGGCGCTGGGCCCCGATGTTACAGCGTCCTCCGCTGAAGCGCATCCCAGAGTGTCCGCAGACAGCGGCTCCGTTTGTGCAAAGCTCCCTGGGCGCCCCCTGAAGGCGAGGGCACCACCAGCCTACACCGAAGGATGTGTTTTGCTGCTCTGTGGTGCCTGCTCTTGCAGTTATGCCAGCAAGCTCATCATCATCAGCCGCCCACGATAATCCAGCTTTTCGGTGATTGAAAGGAGATCTCTTAGGGTTTATAGTTTCATTCGTTTTATTTGAAGTTTTTCTGCAACCTACTCATCAAAACGACAAGCAACATTTTGACTTATTAGTGACACCTGAAGATAGAAGTGCGGAAGCAGAAACACACAGAACCGAGGCTGGTGTGACGTGAGGGCGGCCAGGCGCCTCTGTGGGGGAACCTGCCCCAAGCTGTCCTGCTTGCTGGGCCAGAGGCAGCAGCAGATGCACCAGCGTGCTCAGCGTGCAGGGCAGGGTTGTGCGCTTGCTGCCACCTCAGGCTACACTCAGGGCCACCAGCACCCACCTTCAGAGGCGACGTGACCCTAACACAGCCCTCCGCTGCCGCACACGGCCCCGGGAGGGCAGGACCGAAATTCGGACCAAATCACGGACAAACGCTTTGTCTGTCTCTCTCCTCACACAAACGTTGTAAGAAAAATCACAAAGTTCACAAAAACTGAGAGACACAACAAAGTGAAGCAGGACAGAATTTTCACATACACATGGCTGTGGTAAAAACAGTAACCCCCATTTTCCACAATCACCCCCCCCCCACCTCAAACAAGTATAATAATGTACAGATAGCCAATGTGCCATAGCAAAGAGGTCATTCTTCTGAATTAGGACTATAGGGAGCTTCCATGCAAAGACGTGAACAATAAGATGAACAGCCGGGAATAAAAGGCCTGGGATGGTGACCTCTGCACCTTCAGCCCAGGCCAAATGTGTGCTTGGGGGGAAGGGGACATGATTCATGTGACCGCTTTGTCCTAATTAGTCCCGCCAATACTTCTGTCTCCATCAATCATATGGGAGAGGGTGGGGGTGGGGGCAGTCACTGCCCTCTGAAGTTGAAATACACAGCCAAAACAACGGTGAGAAGAATGACGGCCCCCAAGACGAAGATCAGGATACGGTTCTGAATGACCCTGTGGAAGAAACAGAGAAGAGATGTGACCATGAGGCTGAGGTCTGGACCATGTGTCACAATCCTCAGGTTGCGATCTGGACTAAATGATGTGAGGTCTGGTCCATGAGTTACAGTCACGAGGTCGAAGTCTGGACCACATGTTGCGGCCAAGAGGCTGAGGTCTGGACCACGTATCGCGATCATGAGGGAGTGGTGTAAAGCAAGAACCAAGGCTGAAAGGTTCCCTGTGTTCACGCTGATGCCTCCTGATGGGGTGTGTTAGCCATGGATGTGTGTTTTTAGCCCTGAGTAATATCAGTTATGAATATTGCTTGACGTATTGCTTCTTACTGTGTGTCTGTTTACCTGCACCAAAAAATACAAGCTACAGCTATAAATAAGAGACCTGAAAGGAGAAGATTCTAGCGCAGCACTTTTTACTGCGTGCTCAGGCTGAGCATCTGATAAATCCTGCTCTCCAGCTCAGATCATCCACTCAGGACGCTCTGACCTTTCAGTGACATCATTCCATTCTACTCAGTATGACCTTCTGTCTTGAAAATCACCTCCCTCAGCCTTGTGTACCCCAGCATCATGGGTCTCAGACAGGTGGATGAGCACACATACTTATTCAGATCTACCTACACACTAACAGAACACTTAGCTCTGAAAAACATACGTTCCACTGACACTTTAATACCTCAGATGTTGTACTGTTGTACTAGTCTTTATCTTTTTGTACTAGTCTTTATCCACCTGTAACTTATTCAGGAGAGTGTCGGTATTAAAGTGGAAACGCGACCCAGACGCCCATCCCAGGCAGCACAGGGCATGCAGGGGGTGCTTAACAAACCTCTGACCATCATGGACAATGATAGTCACCCCCTGCACAGCATTCTCCAGGCAGAGGAGTTTGTTTAGTGGCAGACTGTGATCACTGTCCTGCTTGACTGACAGACTGAGGAAGTCCTTTGTCCCCCAAGTCAAGAAGCCCTACAACAAGCTCTACAACACGTCACAGAGTGAAACTGACTTTTAGGCATGAGGCTGCCTCTGTTTTCCCACCATGCCAACCCCCCCTCTATAAACTATGAATGTGCATTTTCATACCATGTACAGTAATTTTACTTTTTATATTTTATATTTATTATTTATATTTATTTAATAGATTTTATAGAGTAAGTGTATTTATTTGAGTATATATAAAAATATTTATATTTTATACATATTTCATATCACATATATTTATATATTTATATAATATAGTATAGAGATTATATATTTCAGAAATTATAGACAGACAAACAGACAGATAGATATACTTGATTGATCCTGCACGCACATTCAAATGTGGTGAATACAAACCTGCACAGACACAGCTACAAACATACACAGATACATGCACAGACACAGCTACAAACATACACAGATACATGCACAGACACAGCTACAAACATACATGTACAGACACAGACTATGGTCAATTTAGAGACTCAAGCCACGGAAATGTGGGAGGAAACACATGCAAATGCTGAGAGATCATGCAAACTCCACATATGCAGTGGGGGGTGGGAATCGAAATCACAGCCCTGGAGTTGTGAAGTCAAGCACACGACCCCCGCTAAAAGAACAGCCTGGCGAGCTGCTCTGATCAGACTGGTAGGGTCACATGACCAGCGCCTATCCCCAAGCGGGAGATGAACGACCTCCGTTCATCATGCACACATGCACTCTTTTTTTTGATACATTTACTGCTCAACTTGTGCTATGAGCTGTGAGACACTTTGCACCACATGTCAATGTCGGTATATGTGTATACAGATGCTTGTATGTAGATGATGTGTGTTTGAGTGTACAAGAGTAGGTTTAGGCCACAGTTTTGGCCGCAGGAACACTGAGGACACAGGCAGACCTAGCGTTCTTCTCTCACACATGTAGGTGACACCAGATTTCCACTCTTTTTTATGCATGTCTGAGTTCAATCGCACTCAACATGCCTCTCGATTCAACCCAAAAAAACGCCAGTGACTTGTCCCTTTACAAGAGATACAGTCACAAACAGGAGCAGAAAACAGCAACAGAGAAATAGAAGGCAATGCACTTTGGCTGCTGGGGCAGGCTTTTTGTGATGCCTGTCACAGACATAGCAGGCCTACCCAACATGATGCATGTTGCAGATGGAGCAGGCCTACCTAAGGTGATGCATGTCACGGAGCAGGCCTACTCAATGTGATGCTTGTTGCAGATGGAGCAGGCCTACCCAACATGATGCGTGTTGCAGACAGAGCAGGCATACCCAATGCAATGTATGTCGCAGACAGAGCAGGCCTATCCAACATAATGCCAAAACCACCAAAACACAAGCTATGGTTCATATTCACAAGTCCACATCTTGTTGGAGGGGGATGGAGACTCAGCGAATCACAAGCACACTCACACGCACATAGAGTGACATACATTACAGAAGCAGGGGCGCGTGACCGATTGCTGCCATGGGGAGGGGGGTTGAGTGTGCTTCTGAAAGTGGGCCTGCAGGTTTAAGACTGCATGCCTGTACACGTGTGCAGAGGCAAGTGCATGTGGGAAAGGGAGAGTGACTGTAAACCTGCTGAACACGGATAAAAGAGCAGAGAGAAGGCAAAAAAGCAGCCAGAGAAAGTGCGTTTAACAGGGGAGGTGGTGGAAAAAAATTCCTCTGAGACAGATAAAAATAATGAGGACTTTTCTGTCAGGAAAGATTTACAAAATCGTACCAGTGTTATTAAAATTTAAAATCTTTTTTTTTCCTCTGCAGTTCTTCTGCAGCCCTTATTAGCAGATTAATGAGGACTGGGAGACACCTTCACAATGTGAGGGCTTGTTGTGCAAAATAAACTCAAGCCCTTCTTCTCCAGGGCTGAAGGTAGGAGACATGTGAGCGCATCCAGGCAGAGACACACTCGGTTGCAGACATGCGCACACATGCTCAGGCACGCACACACACACACACACACACACACAAACACACACACAGACACACACAGACACACAGACACACACACACAAGCTGCAGCTTCCTTATGGGGAAAAAAAACAAACAAGTTCCAGATTTTTTTTTCCACTGACTGGGCAATAAAACTAAATAAACATCAACTGCGGCTGTAAGGGGCTGCCTCAGTCATAAAAGTGCTCCCTAACACTTTGACTGATGGACAACATGTGATCCATACACACATTGGGGGTTGATTCACCTGCATCAGAGCCAATGTTTTCTTTCTGTGCGTAATGTTAAAGCTAACCAAAATGAATTTTCCATCAGACTCCTTGCTGCAGAACGTAACATGTAGCTGTCAGAAAGAGCCCTTCTCTTCCTGGATGTGCTCCTTGGCAGTTACTGATGAAGGACCGGGCATTCAGAGAAGCCATCAGAGGTATGATTGCCTTCTGAGCAATCAATTACTCAGAGCCAGGAGGCCAAACGCATTTCTTCACTTCTCATCTGAGGGCTGGGATTTTGTTATTCCAGCAAAGGCTGCGGGCATGAATAGCTTTAAATGCATGACTCTGGGAGTCCTGCATTCTACATGTTACTGCTGGACAGGAAAGGAAGCCCAGGGAGGGAGGAAGGAAGGAGGGCAGACATTTCAGTGCCTCCCATAAATTATACAGTCCAGACACTGGACCATGGGGTTGTAAGCAGATTTATGCAGTCCTCGGGTGGCATGTATGAGCTACCCAAAGGACCCAGATCACATACCGCTAGAGCGAACAAGCCATGTTTCTGTCTGTAAGCACATGTGCGTGAGATGTGGGTCATCTGATCATGCACACAAAAACCAGCTTCATGGTAAAAATACTGCACAAATACATCTGGACGTCCAATACCACTACAGGTGACACTACAGGTGACAGCTGCTAAGAGTCACCTGAAGGTGTCCACTTACGCTACCCGAAGGTGTGTGTGAGCGTGTGAGGGACAGCCTTTTATGTCCAGAACCTCACACCTGCCCTCACCTCTGAAAATCAGCCACCATTCCCAGCTACATGAACACATTTAGTCACAGTTTGGAATCACTTCTGTTGCAGGTGGAATGAGAGCCCAGGATGTGGCTCACCATTAAACAAACAGTGTAGACCAGAGAATACACAGAGCACAATGGAGCAGGTGAAAAGCTGCACGGAGCAGGTAGACGGAAGATATGTTAGCGGGCATGCGATTTAGAATATGATGCTGCATGGAGGAGGACCACTGACCACTTGTCAAGTGGTCAGGCAATTTGGGATATGCTGCATGGAGCAGGTACTCAGAAGATGTGTTAAGCAGGCACACAAATTCAAGAAGATGTGTTAAGTGGCCATGCAATTTGGAATTGATGATGCATGAAGTAGGTGGACTCATCATTTGTCAAGTGAGCATGCAAATTCATAATATGATGTTGCATGTAGACTGATTATGTGTCAAGTAGGTATGCAATTTGAAATATGTTGTGTATGGAGTAGGTGAATTGGCCATTCGTCAAATAAGCATGCAAATTTGTGATATGATGCCAAACGAGTCAAGCAGGCATGCGAATTTGGGATATAATGACGGATGGAGAAGGTTGACCATGCATAAAGCAGACATCTGAGTCTGGGATTTGTTGTTGCATGGAGCAGGTGAACTGAAGATGTATCAAGTGGGCAGGCGAATTCTGGATATGAAGCGGCATGGAGGTGGACTGTCCATTTGTCAAGTGGGCATGCAATTCGGCATACGATGCTGCATTGAACAGGTAGACAGATCATGTGTGAATCGGGAAAGGAATCTGAGATATGCCACATGGAATAGGTGGACTGACCATGCATGAAGTGATCTCGCAAATTTGGGATATGCTGCATGGAGCAGGTGGACTGAAGATGCATTAAGTAAGCATGTGAATTCAGGACATGATGCCGGAGGGACAGAGGATGATACACTATGAAGTTTTGAGAACAGCACAACACAGAGTACAAATGGACAATTTCAGCAATGAACGAAGTATGAAGATGATGAAGTGGAGGGAACGGTGCAGACAAGAATGATGCGCACAGCAGAAGATGCAGAGAGGGAGTGGACTCAGTAAGAAAGCTGACACACTCCTTAGAGCAGGAAGAGCCTCAAAAAGCAAGAGGTGAGGAGGAAAGCAAGTAAACAAACAAACATTTTTATCTGAAACATGTGGAACTAAGTCGGATAAGCGGCGAGCGGCATACAGGCTGTACGTGTCAGAGGCCGCTCAGCAGAGGGGAGCGGGAGCACCAACAAGCAGGGCTCACTCTACAACTTCATACATTTTTTATATGGCAGCTAACAATCCAGCTAGCAGCCTAGAGTGGGACTGGGACCTTCAGCAGAGACGGTGTGGGGGGAGGGGGATTGGGGCAGGGCAGAATGCACGAATGAGCAAGCACACGCGCACACACACACACACACATACACACACACATACGCATGTGCGCCCACACACACAGGGACACACAGACACACACTCATACACAAACACACACGCATGCACGCATATGCAAACACACACACACACACACACACACACACACACACACACACGCACACGCACGCACGCACGCACGCACACACACACACACGAGCACACACGCACGCACACACACGCGCACACACACACGCGCACACACACACACACGCACACACATAATTTTCAGTTACTTTACGGGATTTTCAACAGCTTCAGCCTGCAGCAGCACTCCAGATGCGCAGCGCCTCCAATCTGCAGGGTACATGTAGCTGCTTAGCATTCAGCTTTTTCACAAACACACAGACACTCTCTTGCACCCATCACTAAATAAATTAATAACCAAAACAAACCCTGAACACGTCACTGTCCTGTCCTGTGTTGCAGATGACCTGGAGTGTCCTACATGTGAACCCTTTAAGACACAGCTGTAAACTCTCTGAGCAGAGCTCCAAGCTGGCTGCCGTTTCACACTTAAAATGGTGGCTTCACAGACCATCATTTTCATCTGTTTAAATGTCCAGAAATGGTCATGGCAGCATAGAAGAAGCAGGACTTGCACATTTTCTGCTAGAATTCGGTAAAAATATGCAATTAAACAGTAATGACTTTATATGCACTTGAAGTCCTGCAATACTATTCTGATTCTGATCTGATGCCCGTGTTTTTTCCCAGTCCAAGCCCTACTAGGCAGGTTTTTAATCCTATCGAGCATTTAATTAGTTGGGTGTCAGCTGAAAAATCATTGCAGTTTTCTGCATTAAACCTAGATGTTAGTGATAATTGCAAGTGAAGAAATGACTAGGTTCCAAATATCTTTGTCCTGTAAATTACAGAGTTCATTTTCAATTAATCTATGATTCATTATTTGTAGGTTTAGAGTAATTATCTAAATGATTTTGTAAATTAAAATAAATTAGCAAATACAGTTGGGTTCGTTGAAGTTTAACGTGATAAAATGACGGCAAAATATTTGATTACTTTATATAGCAGAAATGTGCATAATAGTATTTTAACATTGACTTACTGGTTAACAAATTAAAAATTTATAACAAGCCCTCAAATAATGCACTTAATTAACAGCTCAAATCAAGTGAATTGAAAGCTTGTGTGAATTTCATGCCAGCGTATGGGGGGGGGCATAAGGACCCAGGCTGGGCCATCACTGCTTACGCTGCACTCCTAGTCTTCATTTTGTTATAAAGGCAAAGGAACAGCACACTTCTGTACATGCTTCATGTCAGTACCTGGGAAAGGGAACAGGAGGTAACGTAGCCAATGACCCATTGGAGTCTTTGAGCCTCAGAGAGCAGCAACACACAAGGTGCTTCTGTCAAGCCCGGGCCCAACATCTCCATGGGCAACCGTTCATATATTAAAGAAATGACCAAACCAAAAGCTGTGCAAGCTGTGTGACGAACAGCTGTTCTGCATCACACAGCCGGCTGATATGACGAAACAACTCAGAATCCACAAACCCTCAAAATCAAGAGGAACACGATTGTTCAGCTCTGAAATCTCATTCAAGATCATAATTCTTGAGCTATGTTTTAGCCATTTGCATTTAGCAGGAAAGGAGAGCTGCATCTAAACATGCACCAGGGATTAATTTATACTGTCCTGGTACACGTGAGTGAGTCAGAGCTCCGTCTGTGAGGCACTCAGAAGCTCACTGTCCAGGTACATTTGAGTGAGTCAGAGCTCCATTTGTGAGGCACTCAGAGGCTCACTGTCCGGGTACATGTGAGTGAGTCAGAGCTCCGTTTGTGAGGCACTAAGAGGCTCACTGTCCAGGTACAAGTGAGTGAGTCAGAGCTCCGTTTATGAGGCACTCAGAATCCCACTGTCCTGGTATATGTGACTGAGTCAGAGCTCCGTTTGTGAGGCACTAAGAGGCTCACTGTCCTGGTACATGTGAGTGAGTCAGAGCTCCGTTTGTGAGGCACTCAGAGGCTCACTGTCCGGGTACATGTGAGTGAGTCAGGGTTCCATTTGTGAGGGACTAAGAGGCTCACTGTCCTGGTACATGTGAATGAATGAGAGCTGTCCAGGCCACTGTAATCAGCTGTCGAGGCAGTTTGTCTGACTGTGAAGTAAGATTACGCATTCATTTGATCTGTATTAGCTGTTAACATTTTGTGGGTGTCCACAAAGAGGGGGATGCAGTTAGTGCCCTCGTTAGGCAAGTAATAAAGGCAAAGGGACTGTAGATCTAGGGTGTGGTGGAGCTGAGCTACTGACTGCATTACTGCTGAAGAATGTAATTGCTGTCCATAGTAATATCCCACTGCTCACCTGCTCTTCTTCCCTAGCCATCCCCCCCCCCCCCCCCCCGGAAAAAAGGGAGAAAGAATGGGGTTGGTGGAAAAAAAGAGGGTTTGAAAGAAAGATTTTTAAAAAATATAAAAAAA
>JAODLD010000047.1:417027-444520 GCA_026781065.1 Mormyrops boulengeri | reverse complement strand
ATAGAAAACATGAACAATCAAATAAAATTCACAGAATTCTCAACAATTGTCTGCCAAGAGATTTGAAGGTAATCTTGAAAATGACCTATAGTGAAGACCCAGAGGTGACTGAAGAGGAGAGGCAGCGTGTTTATCACCCACAGTTTTCGCATTTCTACTGCAGACCATAACCTTTCCCTGGGTTTATACCTACAGACGGTATCAGAGAATCTGCAACATGAATAAACTGGAACAGATAAATAAGCTGGGATTGGGAAAATGCTTCAAAAAAGGCTAATGGCTGGAAAAAGGTCAGGTTAACGTGTCTGCTTCCTTGTCACGGCTCTGAATGAGATGCCAGGACAGGAGGCAGGATTAGATGTGGCTGAGGTGCTTAGGAGTATGAGTAGAAGGCTGTGAGCTCAGCTCGTCAGCCACAGAGATGCAACATCGCCATTTAGGCATCTGTGAGCCACGGCTCCACTTGCTTCTTCAGGGACCTTGATGGGCAAATAACACAGTGCTCCCATGTGGCAGGGAGGAGTGGTAACACGGCCAAAACCACCATAAACCTTTGCTAGATCCTAGTGACTGTTACAGAAAGCAGGTGTGAGGTCCCAGCAGTGAGAGGGGTTTAAACTGTCTGGACGGGGTACAGAGTCCTATTCTGCTTACAGATGGGCTCAGTCACTGATAATAAATACATATTTAATTCATTTAATGTGTATTACCTAGAACAGGTTAGTGTGAGGTCAAAGGTCATCTGTCTTTAGACAGCAGTGATAAAACATGCTATTAAAGGCAGAAATAGTAGTGATTGAGGAATGTGGAGTGAGACTCCGAGAGCTCCCATTTCCCTGACCTCCACATCGATCAACTTATTTTGCAGATGAAAGGAGGAACACGGCAGATTCGCGGTTAACCTTCGTTGGCTCTTTCCACTTCATGTCTAAATATTAATGATAATAGTCCCACACCCAACCATGTAAGGCAATTACAACATCTATTGATCTGTGTGGCTCAGATCCAATTAAAACCAGCTGGTAATGTGCATGGGCACTTCAAACACAAAGGCATTGATCGTGTCCCACATCTCGCATTCCCGTAAAAGCAATAAATCCTAAAGAATCATCCTATATGACAGACAGGATACATTGAGACGCAGCATCATGTGTCTCCCTGTACATTTAGCGGAGCTTTCCGGCACATTCCTCCTTGCCCGTTTAGTAATACATGACAGAGAGAAGAGTTACACTGAAGTTGGTACCATAAACACAGGAGTATGGATGTCACCTATAAGCCAATATGGCCAAACTGACCTGAACCATAAGCGAGTACTGGCATGAAGAATAAGGGCCAGCTGACCAGGCTTTAAGCACTTCAGCTCACCTGATGTCTACATGCAGCGGCAAAGACATCACGTCCATTTGCAAGCACACTCCGACAGGCAACACTCTGACAGGCAACAGGCCTGAGTTGGGGTACTTGAGTCCACACATGAACAGGTCTTGTAACGCATCCAAAAGGTGTGGAGGAAACTGGGAGACCATCTCAATTGTTGCTATTTTTGCCGCATGAGCACAAGTAGATTCTTAGCTAAAACTAAGCACAAAATTGTATATCTTAGCCTGGATTTTGCAAGTAGGCTGGTTCCTCATGATGATTCATTGCCTGTTCCTGTACCACAACATGAAAGACTTGCTTCTGTAGATGGTGATGAGGAATACAGTGAAGGTACAGCTGGTCACGATACAGAATCATCCGATCCTGATCACATGGCCGATGAAGATTCAGAACCTGAGACTTTTACACAAGGAGAGCTGAATTCTCATTCGTGATCTAAATCTAAGACGAAGCAGAACTTCCTGCTTTAAGGCTTAAGCAGAAGCATTTAGCAAAGGATGTTACTGCAACTCACTACAGAAAACAAAATCATAACTTGACAACGTGCTATTGTCGTGACATGAATGGACTCTTCATGTTTGTCACAAGAGCATGTTCCATCAGAATGTCGTCTTCTCATTGATTCTTCGCAAAGAAGCTTGAAGGCTGTACTACTGCATAATGCAAATTCCAGACCAAGTATACCAATTGTCCATTCTGTCATCTAAAGGAGTCCTGCAACAACATGAAGATACTGCTTGAAGCAATCCAGTATAAAACATACCAGTGGTGCATCTGTGGTGATCTAAGGGTCATTGCCATGTTGATGGAAATGAAAAGGAGGATTCACCAAATGCTGCTGTTTCCTGTGCCTGTGGGATAGCTGATCTACTGATCTACTGTGGAACATTATGTCAAGCATGTCTGGCAGTCAAGAGATACCTATCATCCAGGAACAAGCAGTGTCCAGTTTCTGCCTCTGGTTGCTCTATATAAAATATTTCTGCCACCTCTCCATATCAAGCTAGGCTTGATGAAGAACCTTGTAAATACCATGGGTAAAGCGAACCCAGTGGGTTTTCAGTACCTAGTTCAGAAATTCCCAAACATCAGCCCTGCAAAACCGAAGGAAGGGATATTTATAGGTCCACAGATCAAGCCCATTTTGCAGGATGAAGGTGTTAAACAATCTTGTTACTGTTACAATCTCCGTAAGCGTTACTGAGGGTCATTCCTGCCTGCTTAAGACGTGACACCCCTCATTCACACATCAGGAAGCATCCCATCTTTTCAACAGTAAATGTCTGGTGTTATCAGTTTTTTAACTGCACATTACCATCCACAAATTGTTGTTTTATTTTAATACTTGTTTATTTTATTTGCACCTTCTGTTTGTACCTCGTCTGTTCTGCACTAAATGTAGGTTTATCTGTGCTTTATGATCCTAGCTGCTGTTTGCACAAGGATTTTGCCCCGAGATCAATGGAATTTTTCTAATCTAATCTATGTCCAAAGACATATACAGTGCCAGGAAGGCCACATGTGGCACACATAGCCATACATACTAATTTAGGGGCTCCCACCTGTTTGGATGGGTACACAAATTATAGTTAGTGCTGCTCCACTTACCCACAAGACACTAGTACCCACATACTCAATGTTTTTAATTGCTATATGTAAGTGATTAAATCATTACTTCACCTAGTCTGGCAGGATTAAATGCTGTATGACCTGCAGCCCTGGGCTTCACTGCTACATGACAATACAAAAAAGAATCACCGAGCTGTGATAACTAATGGATAACAAGTGCCTGGCTGGAAGGGGGTCTCCTTAAGGTCCAGAGCCAATAAGCAGAGGGCAGCGCGGCGAGCCAGTGCCCCACAGACAACAGCATCTCATCATGAAAATGCCAGAAGAGACATTTAGTGGTTCAGCTGACAGCGTAAACGAGACACTCCTTCAAGCAAACAGCTTTCCCTGCTGGTCAAAATGCACATACAGGTAAATGATAATAAAATAAATGCCAATCACTGTCATTCCTGTGAGGCAGCTGTGAGGCAGGCCAGGGTGTGCAAGGCAGCATGGTGGTGCAGCCCACTCATACACGGAGGCTGCGGCCCACAGGAGGCTCCTGTCTGTGGCGGCCCCACCGTCTCTCACCCGCGCCTCCTGCCTTACTGGGCCCTTTGTGCGGCCGCAGGAGCAAGGCTCCATCTCTGCCGGCCAACAATGCAGCGCTTCACATCGCAATAACACTGCGAAAGCCGAACCACGGCCCTGTCAGCGCAGGTTTTTTCAATTAACTGACCATAACTGGCAGGGTACTATTCACAGGGCTGCAGTGGGAGATAATGCAGCCCTTTCTCTGAGTTTGTTCAGTGAAAGCCACAAAGACCATATCTGAAATGAAAAACAACAATGTACATACAAAGAGATAAAGCTAATGACGATAAATAAGAAGGTCCCGAGAGTGCCTAGCACAGAGCGTCAGAGCCGCTCAGGGAAAGAAAGGAGGGAGTCTAAAAATCCAAGGGGAGACCTGCAGACAATGTTGTTTAGTGTGTCACATGGTCACTCTGAGCCTGAGGGCAGTGACCATGTGGCCTGAAAAACAGCTGCAGGGACTTGGATGAGACATGGCCGTACCCCTCCAGAGGAACATGGATGGGAAGCACGACTCTGTGCCTGTCAAGTGGAACATGGATGGCGTGCATAGGAACATAAATGAGCAACCACAGGAATATGAATCATTTCTGCCGGAACACAAAAAGGACACTTGGCTTTACTCCATGTCCATTTGTAGGAAGACTAACGAGATGTACAGCGCCATGTCCATCTGCAGGAACATGAACAGCACGTGCAGGAACACCAAAGGGATGCACGACACCATGTCCATCTGTAGGAACATGGACAGAATGTGCAGGAACACTAACAAGATGTACAACTCCATGTCCTTGTGCAGGGACATGGACAGGACACGCAGGAACACCAACAAGATGCACAACTCCATGTCTGTCTGCAGGAACATAAACAGGACGCTCAGGAACACCAATGGATTGCATGACACCATGTCCCTCTGCAGGAACATGGACAGGACAAGCAGGAACATGGAGAGGATACAAAGGAACACCGACAAGACACATGATTCTGGGTCCATCTGCAGGAACACAGATGGGACAAATGGCTCCATGTCTGTCCGCAAGCATACGAATGGGAAGAGCAGGACCATGGAAGGGACATGGACATTTTTATAAGGCTGGTGAGAACTAAAGAAAAACTTTGACTGGTCAAGGACTGGTTTGAGCATACTAAAGCACACCCCCCCGGGCTAATAATCACAACAGCTCTGCCTTATCTGCAGCACTGAGCCCAGTGTGCGGTATCTTCTCACTGGGCAGTCACTGCCATCCTGAGCCAGTCTGCATAGAATCGGGTTGGCCCAGCTGAGGCTGCATGGAAGGAAGTTAAAGGCAAACATACGGCACAGTATGTCTGTAATGACTGCAGAGCACTGTCACCTGCAGTCACCAGGGAAAAGTCAGGCTCCGATCTCATGTGGAAGAGTGGGGCTGCCTTGATCGGCTGGGCTGACCCCCGCTCTCTGCTTCCAGGCACACTAATGTTTACCAAGCTGCAGGCGATGCCAAGGATTTAATAAAAGATCTGTGAAAGAAAACCAGTGTTTAAATTGTTTGTGTCAACCATATCCCAAAATACTTGCCCACAGAGCAGTTTTTGATCCTCCAGTACCCACAGATGTCTTATTAAATGAAAGCATGTGCCAGTATCACCAGGGGGCACTGCCAGGTCAGCTGAGGTCCCAATGGCACAGCCTGGGGCAGGGCACCATTCTGTCGTCAGGGCACCCACCCGTCAGCCAGGGCACCATGCAAATGTCACCAGCCTGCAGTGACTGCGGAGAGTGAGACAAACTAAAGAAAACTCAAAGTGGTCTACTGACAGAGGGATGGTCTAAAGGGATGAGTGGGGCATGGGCTGGTGTCTGCAAAAGCCCTGCAGCATACAGGGGTGGAGTAAGTAAAGAGGAGCAGCCTGTATGAAGGTACAGCCCGTACAGAGGTAGAAAGGATATGGAGGAGTAGGCCGCACAGAGGTACAGCAGGTATGGAGGTGCAGCGACCTTCCCTGCCCATAGGGAGGTGCAATGGGTGCAGAGTTACAGTAAGTATGGAGGTGCAGCTTATATGGAAGTACAGCAGGTATGGAGGAGCAGCCTGTATGGAAGTAAAGCAGGTACGGAGGTGCAGGCCAAACATAGGTACAGCAAGTACAGAGGTGCAGCAAGTATGGAGGTACAGGCCATATGGAGGTGCAGCAACATCCCCTGCTCATATGGAGCTGCAGCCTGTATGGAGGTACAGCGGGTATGGAAGTGCAGCCTGTATGGAGATACAGTGGCTATGGAGGGGCAGCCTGTGCGGAGATACAGTGGGCATGGAGGTCGCCCCGTATGGAGATACAGCGGGTATGGAGGTGCACCCAGTACGGAGGTGCAGTCAACCACTCAAAAATGTAACTTCAGCTCTTTCTTGAGTTTAAATCACACAAATGAAATGAGGAAGAACATAAAAGTCAACACTACACTAATAAAAATATCAAGGGGAAAAGTGTGGGCAGCAGCAGATCACAAGAGAACAGTCCTGGGGTGCAAACCCTGAGAATGCCAGGGTCCATACGCTTTTAAAAGGCCGCAGAGAAAAACAAAGCACCGTGTGCTCTGAGTGGAGCGTGGGATCAGAGGCCACTCGCACTTCTGACAGACAGAGAGAAAATGCAACAGTCAAGATAACACTACCTGAGTGTTGGTTACAATTAACCATGGAGTAGGCCACTATTTTATGGAAATTTCTGTTAGCATTGAATGAGTATAATTACATACAGGCTTCAAAAGTCAGAATTTAAGAAAAGCTAATAATATATAAGGTAAATCATCAAAGACAAAAGAAGCGGACTATTTGCCAGCAGGCAGGGCCAACTTCAGCTCCCCAGGGCAAAAGAGCTTTTAACGGGTTGACTGAGCTGCAAGCGCTTTGACCTGCATGAACGCAGTTACTGATTGACAGTTATCAGCCCAATGCTGCGCCATGAGCATGGCACCTATACAGCAGAGAGTTAAAAGCATGGTGCAGGCTGAAGAGACACCACTGCTCAGGGCTGGCACTCACTGAATGACGTCATACAGGTCGAGGCCTGTCAGCCTGCTAGCTGCAGGAAGCACGAGTTAAGCAAGTTCCAGTGCTCTTGGGAAGGCCTCTTGTCCAGCTGACAGAGGGCCAGGGTCAGCAGCAGGACCGCATGCCAGCCGCCTGCTATCTGACTGTGCTATCAGGGTCACACAAGCCCCAGTGGGGGCCAGACAGGACTAAGTGGCATACACACCTACACACATAGGTTTGTGGGAATTCATTTCCATGGGGAAAACTCTGATCCCAACATGACGACCTTACCCCCACCCCACCCCCCAGTCCTGACCTTCCCCATAAGTAACCAAACAAAATACAAGACTTTTGGCATTTCTAGTTTTGTGACTGCATTCACAGATCTTTGTGAGTAATAAAGTCCCCATATGGTCCCCACAATGTAATATAAACATAAACCACACAACACACACACACACACACACACACACACACACACACACACACACACACACACACGCATGCCCGCACACAACGCGGCTGTGCTGCCAGGCCTCACTGGCGCAATAAAACGACAACTCATCAGGGGCCATCAGACGTGGCGTGTTGCCATGACGCGGCATGGCGCCGATACATGGCACCATCGACAAAGCAAAGGAGCAAACAAAAGCGCTGTGTGCATGGGGGCATCCACAGATCCCCAGTAACTCCTGTTGGGGATTATCAGGGCTTACAAAGACCTCACCGCATGATCCAGCACTTAGCCAATATGTATTTTAACCACATTATGATGTAACATGTTTTATACCGGTTGCCTGCAACTGACACTGTAAATAAGACAAGACCAGCAAGTATTTACTGTACTTTAGGATAACAAGGAACTGCCACTGCATTACTAATTCACTGAGAAGAACAAGCAGCTGCCACTGCATCACTGATCTACTGAGATGGGCAAGGACCTACTACTGCATCACTGATCCAGAAAGAACAAGGAGCTGCCACTGCAACACAGATCTACTGAGAAGAGCAAGCAACGGCCACTGTATCACTGAGAAGAACAAGCAGCTGCCACTGCATCACTAATTCACGGAGAAGAACAAGTAGCTGCCACTGCAACACAGATCTACTGAGAAGAGCAAGCAGTGGCCACTGCATCACTGAGAAGAACAAGCAGCTGCCACTGCATCACTGATCTACTGAGAACAAGAAGGTGCTTCTACTGCATCACTGATCTACTGGGAACAAACAACTTCCATTGCAGCACTGATCCACTGAGAACAAGCAGCTGTCACTGCTTCACTGATCTACTGGTAACAAGCAGCTTCCACTGCATCACTGATCCACTGAGAAGACCAAGGAGCCCATTATGTTTCTAACTTGTCTCAAAAATACAAGTCCCTGCAGGATCATTCACTGCCTCTGGACCAATAGGAGCAGCCATCTGCTGGAAATCAACTTTCAATCCTATGTTATTTACAGATGAAAAAAAGAATAATTCAGTGAAAAGGCAAATGACAAATTTTCTAAAAAAACAAAAAACAAATAGAGACACAGAAGCACTGACACATTTTCCTTGACACATCCATCAAGCATATTCTCGTTAAGCAGTGCTTGATAAAAATGAGGATATTGGAAAGCAACGTTTTATCAGGGGCTCTCAATTAGGAAAGCATGCTTTCATTGTAATCTTTCCTGTCACATCAGACACCACTTTCAGCAACTCTTAATAAACATAAAAGCTTGTCTCACAGCCTGAAACAGAGGGGAAGGGAACTGACGACCCCATACAGTACTAAGACCTCAAAGCTTTTCATTCCAGGACAGAACGAGGGGAAGTGAACCTATGAGCCCATACGGTACTAAGTCCCCAAAGCTTTTCATTCCAGGACAGAACGAGGAGAAGTGAACCAATGCCCAAATATGACCGGCGACCTCCCTGGGCTCCCCAATGGGTGGTTGCCCTTCGAGGACAACTTACTCTGCAAAGAGCAAGTTGAGGGAGGCGTAAACGAGAATTTCCCCATGGGGACAATAAAGGTATCATTATTAATTGATTAAAATATGGTACTAAGTCCTCAAAGCTTTTCATTCTAGGACAGAATGAGGGCTCTAACCCCTTTGCAGGAGCCCATAAAAGTTAACTAAAAACAATATAAACAGTGTCCATCTGTAGATGCTGGTCATAATGAAGGGCACAGAAAAACCTGCAGATAGGACAGCCCCAGCTACTCCAGAGCCTTGGAAAAGGCGCCATGCTGCATCTGTAAAAGGGCATAGGTTACAAGTAGGAAGGTTTGTGGGAGTGGCCTAACTATCCAAAGTGACTGTGCACTGAGTAAAATGCTCATTCCCAGAAATCATGCTGACCACATGGCGTCACGTGACACGGCACACCCTCGTCACTGCACCCAGGTGGTGCAGCTCTGATATCTCCTTGCCTCCAATGCATCTGTGAGATGGATAGTGATGGACAGCGACTAAGGTACCACCAAAGAAAGAGTCACAAAAAAATAAAATTTTGAGCCTTAAATCACATCAGAGTAACATCAGATCGATGGAACAAAAAGTACTACCGTCAGGAACAGTACAAAACACAACATATAGTGAAACAGCTGCATGGAGTCATACATGTAATTGTGACTTGTAACTGATTTGCTGTTTGGTGGAGCCCTCTCTCTAAGGCCCCATATGACTGGACAGGAATGGCGGGGAGCAGGGCAGGGGTCCGCAGGCATGGCACAGGGCACCAAGCTACAAGACTCCCCCACAGTGGCTGCCATACTGGGCCTCGCCACAGGAGACAGCTAATTCAGGTTGTCCCACTGTAAGGTTAAAGAGCTGTGCCTCCACCTCCCAGGCACAAGGGGGGCGTCTCTTCATGCTGCTCATTGGGGACAGGAAGCAGTAAGGGCTCCCAGAAAACACCCCCGTCTGTGTGCCGCATACTGTCACCTGTCACAGCTCTCAGAATAGCGAGCCGGAAAAGGTGCCATACGCAGCTACAACAGGCTCAGGGCTGCCATCGCCAAAATGACAGTTAACTTTTTATGACGAAAGCTTTGTTTTATTCATCTGTTTATTTATTAACATTTTTTTATTTCCCCTCACGGATAAAGCACACAGGCAAGCCCAGCAGTAGTGAGACAGCAGATCAAAAGCCTGTGTGAGCTCTGAGTGGCACTCGGACCCCTGATCCTGTATTACGAGCACAAGGGGCTGTGTGCTGCTCCTGTCAGAGATCAGGGCTGCAGACAGTGAATAAACCATCGCTTCAGTGTCACATCGGTGTGACCCTACTGCGTTTAAAGGCAGCGGCAGCGAGGGAGAATCCCTCCTCACCGCACGAGAGCAGCTTCCGGCTCCAGGGCATACGAGTGCTGAAAACCGACACAACAACATCAAAGTGCAGGAGCGCTCCATCTGCTCCACTCGACGGCCACTGAACACTGATACTACAGCCCCACAGCCATACCCGGCACACGGGGGTTTTCCATTGAACATTCTGACACTACAGCCACACAGCCCTACCCAGCACATGGGGGTTTTCCACTGAACACTCTGATACTACAGCCCCACAGCCCTACCCAGCACAAGGGGGTTTTCCATTGAACACTGTGATACTACAGAGGCCCATAGCTCTACTTGGCACATGGGGGTTTTCCATTGAACGCCCTGATACTACAGCTCTACAGCCCTACCTGGTATATGGGGGTTTTCCATTGAATGCTCTGATACTACAGTCTCACAGTCCTACCTGGCACATACGGGTATTCTGCTAAACCCTCTGATACTACAGCTCCACAACCCTACTTTACACATGGGGATTTTCTATTGAACATTCTGACACTACAGCGACACAGCCCTATCCAGCACAGGGGGTTTTTCATTGAACAGTTTGACACTACAGCCCCACAGCTCTACTTGGCACACGAGGGTTTTCCATTAAACACTCTGATACTACAGCCCTACAGCTCTACCATGCACACAGGGGTTTTCCACTGAACACTGTGATACTACAGCCCCACAACCCTTCTGACACATGGGGGTTTTCCACTGAACACTCTGATACTACAGCCCCACAGCTCTACCCAGCACATGGGGGGTTTCCATTGAACGCTCTGATACTACAGTCTCACAGCTCTACCCAGCACACAGGGGTTTTCCATTGAACACTGATACTACAGTCTCACAGCCCTACCTGGCACATAAGGGAGTTCTGCTAAACACTCTGAAACTACAAACCTACAGCCCTACCTGACATACGGGGGTTCTCCACTGAACACTCTCATACTACAGCTCTATGGTTCTTAGACAGTCACAAGCCTCCCAAACGACATCTCTGTTTGACTCAGAAATTAGAAACCAACTGTATCGATGCACCCCTGGAACAGAAGGTCTTTTCACTTTTAAAATGTTAAGTTTGAACCTGTGCCAACAGGCCCTACTGTAGACCTACTGTACATAAACGTGCACTGCAATTTGCAGAAAACAGGATTACATTGGCTGCCAGGATGATGGAAGAGGGCCTGAGCTGTTTGCCAAGAGAACGTTAATAGTTCACAGAGAGCCGATAGCAGGAGATTGGCCATCTCAGAGGAAAATGAACTAAAGGATACCAGACGTGCTGAATAAATGCATGGATGGGAACGAGTACAAATGTGGTACAAGTAAGCATCCAGTGAAGCAGAGGGAGGAGATCAGAGGGCGCTGGAGACGGGGGCTGCCCCCAGCGCTGGGGAACAGGGCTCTACCCAAAGAACCGCCCCACTTAGCTACAGTCAATTCAAGTCTCATTACACACACTTAACTGTTCAACAAAAAGTAACACAGCCATGAAAATGCTAAAATAGCCACAAAATGTTGTGCATGTCTTTCCATTCATCTTTTTCAAGTTTACCAGACCCTGAATGCCAGCAGATCCTGCCTCTTAATGACGACTGCACACCAATTGTATGTTTTCATTCGCCAAGGACTATGGCTATTGAGCTTTTATTCAAGTGCCTTTTTTATAGTGTTTTACATTGTTACTGTAATGTAGTTGTTTCACTGTATCATCAGTGTTTGTAAATTTCACAGTGTCGCTGCACATTGGTTTTACAGTTACTGCAATGCTTGTGTTTTACAATATTATTGCAGTGATTTTACTTCAGGGCTACCACACAGCGTTTGTTTTGCCATGTAATGGTTAAGTGTTGCATTACAGTATCATTGAACAGTATGTTTTACAGCTACATTGTAACTACAATGTGTTTTACTGTCCTTGCACAGAGATTTGCTTTACAGTTATATTGTCCTTTGTTAATATTTACCTGTGCAATGAGTTGCAGTCAATAGTGTTACATATATGTGTTTGTGTAGCAGGAGAACCCACCGGCCCACAATCTAGCCATCCAAAACAGTGGCTTCTCTATAGTAATGAAACCTCCAAGCTCTCATGGAACGGCAACAACTGGGGAAACCAAATAAATGAGAGTATAAAAACACACTGAAGTATGATTTACAATTTGTTGCAGCTCCAATTAAAAGCAAAGTGAAATCTTTTTGTTAGACTTCAGAGCGGGCGTGAAGGCGCCCCCAGGACGGGTCCGATTTGCATCACGCGGCAGCCCACATGAATCTCCCGCATTTCATTAATTATATGACCTACATATCCCTGCTTTAATATTCCAGTCTGGGGAAAAAACCCATGCAATGCGGATGCCTGGGAAGTCTAAATCTGGAGATGTTCAGAACATCGGGCCCCACCCAGTGCCCTGCTCTGCCCTTTCATCTCCTCCCTCAGCGGTGATCACGTGACAAATGCATTGAGACTGAACTGGGAGAGAATCACTGGTCAGCTGTCAGCCATCACCATGTGTCATACATACGGATTCACTCCTTACCAGACTGTGAAGTATCACCATGTATCAAATGCACGCGTTTACACCTTACCGGAGTGTGAAATATCACCATGTGTCATACACTCACGTACACTTCTTACCGGAGTGTGAAATATCACCATATGTCATACACACACATTCACTTCTTACCGGACTGTGAAGTATCACCATTTGTCAAATACATGTGTTCACTCCTTACCGGAGTGTGAAATATCACCATGTGTCAAACACACGCATTCACTCCGTACCAGAGTGTGAAATATCACCATGTGTCATAGACATTCTCACCATAGAGTGCTGTAAAACACTGTAAAATATGTACGAAACACACATATTCACTGTGATCTGTGATGCTGCCTGAGTGCAGCCGCATGGCAGAGCTGGAACGCTCTGGGAGGTGCCTCATCCCGCCACCATGCTTCCCGCACCTGTGGGCTGCTGGAAGGTGCTCATCCTTCGAGCTACTGAGAGGGCAGCCATCTCTCTCCCTACGTTACACCACATGCATACGGCTTTTCAAAATCTGACTGCTTTTCCCTTTTCATCTCAGCCCAGCACTAATATTTACAGCAGACCCCACTCCAAATAAGCGGACTACTTCATCTCTGCCAATGATATGCAGGAAGAAACACGGGAGAAAGAATAAATGGCAGCTTATCTGCACAGACCTGTGTGTGAGCGTGGCCTAGAGGCGAGCTCCGACGTGAGGCACTCACACAGTGAGGGTGCCGAAACGTAGCCATGTGCCGGACGGACGGCGAGCTGTGTGCTCTCTCTCTGCTGCCCGGTTATAAATGACTTTGAGAGCTGCAGAAACTGAGCATTAAGAAACGCTTTATTTTATTTAAAGAGAGCCCATCTTGGCGGAAGCCTGCCAAGCAGAAACAGGGAGCGGGTGCTTGTTTAGAAAGCTCATAAATCCTGATTTGAATGGGTCGGGCCTGAAGGGTGCCCAGCATCGCTCCATTTCCAAATGCTACGTCTGATTAAGTTCTCCCATTAAGTGACAGCTGAACTTTAACATTAATATGATATTATTTAAATAACTACGTCTTATTTACTTTGCACCAAAAAAATGATGAATGATCTCTGGACAGCTCCAGTGACACAGGACAGGCGGGCCCAGTAATGAGAGGTGACAAAATGGAGACATATGCAGAATATCGGTCACAGTCGGCGTCCCCGGGCCTGGGGCCGGGGCCGCGCCAGGCCTGATTGTCTACACGCACTGAAGCATCTATTTCAATTGCTGCTTCCTCCGTGGGCCGGATTTTAAATTTAGTCGGTGTCATTTACATATTACTGTTAATGAGAAAGGCGGCGGCGGTGGCGTAGCGGTGGTGGAGGTGGCGGCGGTGGAGCAGCCCCGCCGGGCAGCCGCTTTCTCACACACGTGACAGACGTTTAGCTGAGCACTGCCATTTCCTGCCACTGCCACCGCTGCTCAGGTTTCTAAAGCTGCTGCACTTTCTTCATTAGGCTCTGAGGGGCAAGAAGCTCATCTCTGGGGCAAGACTGAGGCGGGATTCAGCAACCAGAGGATGACACACACACACACAGCATTCAGAGAGCATACACAGAATGCCACAGCATGTCCTTTTTTGCTTGCTACAGGTACAAGCTTCACCATATTTCTATTCATATTATACATTTTTGTTTATCTGTTCATATTGATTAAAGTGCTGCACAACCAACAGTACTATGGAAGAAAGCTTAAGAAGCTGTATTTGTGTATGTGTGTACATGTGCACCTCCTTCTTGAGCATGTGGGGACATCTTCCGCCCAAAGAAACACACTGCACAGGAATATCAGCACAAAGTCCCCAGAGGACAGACAAACCAGCAGCAGCAGTCTGCCTGTGCCCATCTGTGTCTGTCTGTGCCCATACTCGTCTGGCTATCTCAGTCTGCCTGTGCCCATTTGTATCTGCCTGTGCCCATACTCGTCTGGCTATCTCAGTCTGCCTGTGCCCATTTGTATCTGCCTGTGCCCATACTCGTCTGGCTCTCTCAGTCTGCCTGTGCCCATTTGTATCTGCCTGTGTCCGTGCACATCTGCCTGTGCCCGTCTGCATCTGTATGTGTTGTGGTACAGACCGAAATGCTCTAGTCCTATCAAGGATCGAATTAATTTTCTTTTGGTGTCAAATTCCGATACCTAAACAGTAAATCTCAGTGTCTGTGAGCAAATAAACATGCATCATCAGATCTAAAGTCGCTAGTGTTTGGCTGTCTAAGGTAATGCTAAATAAATGCTTAGTGTAAAAAAATTCTAAGAAATCAAAAGTGTGGCTCCACAGAGTTCCAAGCTGCAACTTAATAGTCGCATTTTGCGAACATTTTTGGAGACAATGCCTAAATATGCCGCACATATAGTGGCTGACCACATCGTCGTTTATCATGTGAAATACCCGGAGGGAGCGAGTGTGTATGTGTATGCATGTGTGTGTGTGCGAGACCATCGGAACTCGGCCTGATTCAGTTCTTCAGAGGTGTCGTAACAGAGGCACTACTGAGGAGGGGCTTACAGTGATAAACTTGCCGATTGCTTGACCACAAGCACCGGCACTAACATGGCAGTTACAGTGCAGAAAAAAAGACAGAGTAGGTGGTATTATTTCTGCACCTCAATGACATTGAATACCTTTTGCCTGTGTCTCCAGCCAGAGCCTACAGGAAAACATGCCAGTGCTTATTAGTGGGATAACGTTACATTGCTTTTTTTTTATTTTGTGGAAAATTAAAGATCAATCTACTGGCCAGATTTATTTATGAATTATAAACATGTCGCAGGGCACATAAGTAAAATCAGGGTCTCAAGTCTCACGCATTGATCGTGAGACACACACATTTCAACCAGTTCACACGCTCACACGCCACACCTTGTGTTTCTCAGGCTGAGGTGTAAAGGATAAACCCCCACCAAGGTGTCCCGTTATATAGAATTAATGGACGAGGCACCTACCAGCCAAGTAATAGCATTAGAAAATACCGTTTGTTGCATGTGATCCTACTGCAAACACCTTATTACATGGATGTGCAACATACAAAGTGCAGAAAAAGTGCAGGTGGCAGAGCGAGAACCGAATGCGGTAGGCAGGGCTCTAAAGTGTCTCGCATTGACCGTGAGACGCACACTGCGCCCCTAACACATGTAATCTCACTCCAAACTTTTGATGAAACTTGAGAGCCCTGGTAAAATATAAATAGAAGGCTGTGTCCCGTTATGATCTCTACTGATCCCCCCTGTAACTAACAAATAATAAACAAAATGACTTGTTCAAATAAAAGATTAGTGCTGTTAGTGATTAATGTACTTTTGTTGTTGTTGTTGAAATTGTTTTAAAAACATATTGGTATCAAAAAAATTACTGTTCAGGAACCGGTATCAAAATCAAGGTATAGTTCTGGTACTGGTATCAAAACATTTTGAATGATTGCCCAGCCTTACCCATCTGCCAGTCTCAGCCTGCCTAGGCCTGTGCCCGGCTGCGTCTGCCTGTGCCTGTCTGCCCGTCTCACTCTGCCTGGGCCTGTGCCCATCTGTGTCGGTCTGTGCCTGTCTGAGCTTGTTAGGGCCTGTGCCACTCTGCCCGTCTCATTTTGCCTGGGCCTGTGCCAGTATGCGTCTGCCTGTGCCCATCTGTCTGACTGAGCCTGCCTTGGCCTATGCCCCTCTGCACATCTCAGTCTGTCTGTGCCCATCTGACCATCTCAGCCTGCCTGGGCCTGTGACCGTCTGTGTCTGTCTGCCTGTCTCAGCCTGCCTGTGCCCATCTCTGTTTGTCTGGGCCCATGCCCACCTGCCCGTGCCCATCTACCCAACTCAGTCTGCATGTTCCCATGTCAGTCTGCATGTGTCCGTTTACTTGTCTCAGCCTGCCTGGATCCATGCCAGTCTCAGTCTGCCTGTACCTGTCTGCCCATCTCATTCTGTCTGTGCCCGTCTGTGTTTGCTTGGGCCCATGGCTGTCACAGAATGCCCATGCCCATCTACCTGTCTCAGCCTGCCTGTGCCCATGTACCCGTCTCAGTCTGTCGATACCCATGCCCATCTACCAGTCTCAGTCTGTTTGCACCCCATTGCCTGTGCCCATCTGCCCAAGCCTGTCTGTCTGTGTGTGCAACGCTCACTAACGGACACAGGCCCGTACCGTACCTTCTTACCTTCTCAGCATTCCTGTCAGGATCCTGGAACTCTTTCCAAGGTTGGCATCCGTCTCTCTCAACTTGGGGACAAAAAAGAGACAGTTGTTGAGACAAAAGAAGGAGCAAAGACAGCTCTCTGGGGCTAATAAGACAAAGGGCTGCAGGCTCCCTTCCCCCACAGGTGAGCTTTGGGTGCAAATGCCCCCCCCCATTATCTTGGCATGGAAACCATGGAGAGAAGTGTCTGACATGTGGCTCTACAGGGGGTGTCCAGGTTGCTCCTAAAATATACTCTCCAGCCAGAAGAAAAAGATCTGGAGAGCACAGGAGGCAGGGGAGGCGCAGGGACACGGCAGGAGGTCCACAGCACAGCCACTGTGGCAGCTGGGGATTATTAAGGCTGCTCACTGCAAACGGAGGTGCTGACAGGAGCAGAAAGGCATGCAGGACACAGAGCAGCCATGGAAAGACCAGCAGCCAATGCCAGCCCATAAGCACACTCTTACTACTGCTATTATTTTTTGGCAGGTGTGAGGATGTGAGAGCATGGGCATTTGTGTGCACAACATGGAGGGAACATGCCGACTGCACACAGGAAGAAGAGGCCCTCTTCAGAGCAGCCTGCATGAAACACTCCGGAGGATGTGAGCAAACATGCATGGCTTTATGCTGGAGATGCCTGCACTGTGGCCTTCAGATAACGCGTAACATGCATGGCTTTATGCCAGAGATGCTGGCACAGTGGCCTTCTGACAGCACAGAACATGCATGGCTGAAGCTGAGATGCCTGTGCAGTGGCCTTCTGGCACCACAGAACATGCATGGCTTGATGCTGGATGTGCCTGTATAGTGGCCTTCTCGCAGCACAGAACATGCATGGCTTGATGCTGGAGGTGCCTGTGCAGTGACCTTCAGGCAGTACAGAACATCCATGGCTTGATGCTGGAGGTGCCTGCACAGTGGCCTTCTGGCAGCACAGTACATGCATGGGTTGATGCTGGAGGTACCTGTGCAATGGCTTTCTGGCAGCACAGAACATGCATGGGTTAAGTTGGAGGTACCTGTGCAATGGCCTTCTGGCAGCACAGAACATGCATGGATTGATGCTGGAGGTGCCTGTGCAGTGGCCTCCTGGCAGCACAGAACATGCATGGGTTAAGTTGGAGGTACCTGTGCAATGGCCTTCTGGCAGCACAGAACATGCATGGCTTGATGCTGGAGGTGCCTGTGCAGTGGCCTTCTGGCAGCACAGATATCACAGAACAGTTCCGTTTAGCGGCATGACGCAAATGGGAATCTGACTAAATTCCGAATGGAAGCAGCCTGGTCCACACATTTATACCCAGCAAAACGCCTTGTGGCAGCAGAGGCCCAGCCCAGCCCAGGCTCGAGGGAGGGACCGCTCTCGGCTGGCGGCAGACCTTTGAAAGGAAATGTTTTATTTCGTTTGAATTGAACTTGTGGTGCCAGCTGACACGTTGTGATCTTTAAGCATCCTTCATAAGGGGTCCTTTCAGGCAGCCCCTGGCCGGGATCAGGTGCGGGGGCGGGGGGGCGGCACAGGATACAAGAATGCACAGGTGGAGCAGTAGCAGAATGTCCTATTGGTAGGCATGTGAGTGTGTGTATGGGCATGTACAGTCGTGCAAACATGTGTACCAGCATGTAAGCGTGTGTACAGGTGTGTACAAACAGGTAAGTGTGTGGAGGCACATGATCAGGTGTGTGAATGTGTTTACAGGCCTGTACAGGCATGTGAGCATGAGTACGGGCATGTAAGTTCACATACAAGCATGTACAAGTGTGTGGGAGCGTGCATATGTGTATACTGGCATATAGAGTTTGGGTGTGTGAGTACAGGCATCCATGTGCGTGTAGTGGCGTGTATAGGTACGTGAGTACGTGTACGGGGATGTGAGTGTGTGTAAGTGCATGTACAGGTGTTTCAGTGTATGTACTGATGTGTACAGGTGTGTGAGTACATGTATGGGTGTGTACAGCCGTGTCAGTACATGTATGGGTGTGTGAGTGTGTCTACCAGTGTGCGAGTGCATGTATGGGCATGTACAGGTGTGCAAGTGCATGCACAGGCTTGTAAATGCGTTGGAACGTGCCTATGGGTACGGTATGGGAATATAAGCATGTGTACAGCTATGTAAGCACAGGCCGAGCTGAACTCAGCTGCACTCACCCGGTCCCTGGACCGCTGTATCTTCTCCCTGTCTGAATGAAGGTTGGCCAGGATTTCTTGACCAACTTGCTCTGCGAAACATGAAGATAGACTCCCGTTTAGTGGCATGTTCACTCTGCTCTGAGAAGAATCCACATTGAAATGACCTGTCGACATAAAGAACTGTTTTCATTTCAGTAATTCACTCACACATGTGCACATACGCTCACACACATGTGAAATGCCCCCATAGCCCTTTGGCGACGGGATGAAAGAGGCTGGGTCCCTGGCTCCAGGAGCAAACACCAGTGCCAGCGAGAAGCGCACCCTTTGAAGCTACACACCCAGGACCCCACAAGGCAGACTGGGCCGGGGGCGGGGCTTAAGGGAATTCGACTTTCCACTCTTTCTACTTAGTGGTCATCACTTCACCTCACAAACAGCAAAGATATGGGCAACCCAGACAGACACCCCAGCTGAAGGTGGAGCTCTCTGTGCTGCTCTCCTGGCTAAGATGGCGGCCTGCATGTGCCTGCTGTGTGGCTGCCATCTGCCCGAATTTGTGAGAGGCATGTCAGCAATGCAAGTCTTCAGCTGGTCACGCTGGAAATGCGAAGATGTGAAAGAAACAAATCCCTAACTAGAGAATGAGAGCGGGCTGGAGTGCTTTATGTGTATAAATGAGCTACCCTAAACAGGAAGCGTGTTTCAAGGAGACTAGAATAGCATAAATAAATGAAAAAGAGCAGAGGATATTTACACAGATCAAAGTAGTAAGGTGATGGGAGGCAAGGCGCACCACCCAAAACACAAGAGGAGATATAGGAGGAGGAGGATTAGGAGGAGAGGGGGCAGGAAGAAAAGGCCTGTACCTACTGCTGTCATTAACTTTCACTCAGGGGGAAGACAGATTGAAGGATACCCAGATTAAATAAAGCAGTCAGACAGATATATAACAGATAGGACAGATTAAAAGAATGAGCTGTGAGATTAATAACAATAATCACAGATGTACACGCAGGCTGGTGGGGGGGAGGGGGACACAGACCACATCCATCCATCTCAGTCCAGTGTGTGAGATGCTGGGGCTCCACTGGAATTAGGTAGCAGGACTGTACAAGTCACAGGGGTTGCTCGACCCTGACAGATGGGGGGCAGGGGGCAAGGAGAGGAGAGCCAGGATCAAAGCATGCGGCAAGTGGCAGGGTAACATATTACAGCTCATGATGGGAAAGGGGCCGACTGCTACAGACGCAGGCAGGACAGAGTGTCTATGCACTGAGAGACAGCGGCGAGTAAGAGGCCGACTGCTACAGACGTAGGCGAGACAGAGTGTCTATGAACTCTGAGAGAAAGCGTCGAGTAAGAGGCCGACTGCTGCAGACGTAGGCGGGACAGAGTGTCTATGCACTCTGAGAGAAAGCGGCGAGTAAGAGGCCGACTGCTGCAGACGTAGACGGGACAGAGTGTCTATGCACTCTGAGAGAAAGCGGCAAGTCAGAGGCCGATGTGCTCAGTTGTGTGTTCAATCAGTGCATGCTCAGTGTGTACTTAGCCACCACATGCTCAGTCAACACATGTAGTCTGCGTGTGCAGTCAGTGCATGCTCAGTCAGCATGCGCTCAGTCTGCACATGAAATCAGCGTGCGCTCAGTCAGCATATGCTCAGTCTGCACATGAAATCAGCGTGCGCTCAGTCAGCATGCGCTCAGTCTGCACATGAAATCAGCATGTGCTCAGTCAGCATGCACTCAGTCTGCACATGAAATCAGCGTGCGCTCAGTCAGCACATGAAATCAGCGTGTGCTCAGTCAGCATGTGCTCAGTCTGCACATGAAATCAGCGTGTGCTCAGTCAGCATGTGCTCAGTCTGCACATGAAATCAGCATGTGCTCAGTCTGCACATGAAATCAGCATGTGCTCAGTCTGCACATGAAATCAGTGTGTGCTCAGTGAGCGTGCACTCAGTCAGCATGTGCTCAGTCTGCGTGGCTAGCTCCGCAGGCCCTGACCCCATGAGCCCCGTGCCAACAAATTGCACTTGATTAAGACAAATCCTTATTAGCCCACCAGTCAACTGCTCCATTTGTCATGTGTAAATCTCAGCCTTGCCATCCAGAATGTTCCGGGGCCGTTTAAAATGCTGATTAGAGACAAGCCACACTTCCATAGATGTGAGGCTCAGTTATGGGTGATAAGACACCGCTTTAATAGGTATAAATGACCAGCGCTGCTGCAGACTAATAGGACTATTTATTTAACTGCAGAAAATGGAAGCAATTTCTCCCACTTGGGTCCATTTTGTCCCGCTTGAAAGTTCAAACGTTTGTTTGCCATTCACTTCACACAGAAAAGCCTGCCCACAATGGGCACCAAATCAGAACGGATGGCAGAAGACAGGCGAGTGAGGAGCCGCTTTCACACATACATACGTGCATGCACACACGTGCAGGCACACACATTCACACATACGAGCCCTGCAAAACATATGGCAGTATCATGCAAGTGTTACATTTTCAGAATGTTTTTCTTTTACTCTTTTACTGAGCCGCAGCAATCATTAAGACACTGGCGATCCCATTGTAAGGATCAGGCGAGACACTCTTCCCAATTAGCACTGGTGAGGCGGCTCTGCAAGGGAACGAACGCGTATGCTAAACAGCAGTGACACGGCTCACCTGCCCTGTGACGCCCCAAGGGGGGGTGGGGGTGGGGAGGGGTGGGCTTTCGGGGGTGCGGAGGGCCTGTCTGCCTGTCAGCAAATTGCCTGGACTTAATCAAGCACTCTCACTGAACCATCCAAATTGAAACTAATGGACTTTTCCTGCACAATGGTGATTGCGGACATCTCCAGACCTGTGTGTGAAGCGGCGTGTCCGCACCGCATGCCCGCACCAGGTGTCGTCAACGGGCAGCCCAAAAGCACAGAGAGAAATAAAGCTGCCCCTCAAAGCCTACAGTGACATGCCCTACAACCAATATAAAAAAACATGTCTTCCCCAGATACGGGGACATCAAGGACTGCTCTCTTCAGGTTCTCCAAAGAGAGTTAGGATGGGTGCTGCGACTTTTGCTTGCTGTCCTGCAAATTGCTGACCTGGGCTTTTCACACCACACAATGTAAAGAATATGATTTTAAAACTCAAGCTAATTTTACACTACAACAGCAGTTTCATTTCAACCATTGAATGTATGTTGGGAAACTCTCAAGTAAGCTGACACACTAGTAACATCCTATAAGAATCTGACTTGAAATTAAGTTAACAGCCCACACAGATTAGAAAACAACATTCGTGGATGGCGAGTGGTAAACAGGGTAGAAATTCTCACATTTTCTAATTACCTGTTACAAATAATTCGTTATCCAAATGAGAACCTCACAAAAGCAAAATTGAGATTAGCATCGTGTATTTCAGAAAACTCAGCGTTCTCTGATTCTAAGTTACCAACATTAACAGCAACATTACTAATAATTAAAGAATATTTACAGCTCTAACCAAAAGCTGACAGTAAGATCAAAGCATATGTGAAATCTGGCTTTAATTATCTGTACAAGGCCACACCTCAAGCCTGTCTTCATGGCCATCTCCAAACTCCGCCAAGAACAGAGATCTAACAGTACTTAACAGTTCATTATCCAATAAAACTTTTCAAAGCTTAAAAAATGCAATCTACACAATTAGCAAGGACTTTGGGGAGTGCTCCAGTCATATTTATTCTGGACTCCAAATTGAAACACCTTAATTATATTTGTCAAACGATTGCCACAAGGCACAGGACATAATTAGCATGTTTGGATAAGGCACGGAAAATTCTGGGTCTAAGCACAGCAAGACAAATTTATCGCATTTCTGCACCTACTGATTATCAGACAGAGGGAAAGCATTAAGAATGAAGAAAGTGAATGATCAGAGAGCCGGAAGAAGAACAACGATGACACATGGAGCTGTAAAGCTGTAAGAACAGAGTCAGTCCAGCTGAGAAATGCGCGGCTGTAACAAAAGCCGGCTGTAGGTGGCACTATTCTGTAGGTGTCCTAAGCCAGGCCATTCAGAGCTGTCACAATGGACAGGTTCCTGTATTACATCTCTGTAGGTTTTCAAAGACATACTTGATGCAGAAGTTGAGAGAGGATAAGATGTGGTGTGTCGTAGAAGTTTAGCCTCAGCGTGCTGATGAACATGGAGCTGCCACTCTGGGTGGCCATGCCGCATCCTGCAGACGACCGTAATGGATTGTAACACAACGTGGGAATGGATCTGTGAGCAAGATGCAAAATACACACCCCTCATGAAGTCGGCACAGGCTACAGGGAGACAGGCCGGCCGGCCGGACGGTCGGGGGCGGAATAGAGTGACATCAAACATCAGTCTGGAACGCCAGGGAGACAGGGCCAGATAGAGAGATACAGGTAGGCAGAGCATGAAGAGCACAGTGCCTCGACAAACTCAGTTTCGGGGATTCTGGTCATGTGCATCATGCTTGAATGAGAGCCTGTCCAGACAGATGCTTTCACTGAGAACTTTTCCATTCCATTCCATTCAACTTTCTCCTGAACTATCATCTCCACATGCTTCCGGAGCACTTCACTCCAACACATCACCCAGATCGAACAGCATAAAAAAAAGTTCACCTTCATTTATAGCAAGGCGTACGTGTGTGGTGATTGGCCTATATTTATAGCCAGGTGTACCGACTGTATTTATAGCTATGTAAATGCAGATCACCTATATTTATAGCTAGGCGTGTGTGTGTGCTGATCACCTATATTTATAGCTAAGCATATGCGTGTGCTGATCACCTATATTTATAGCTAGGCATTATGTGTGCTGATCATTGAGGTATATGCTTCTCATTGAGGATATATGGGGCGCAGCCCATTCTGAGAGCCGGTACGCTGCTGGCTCTGGACCACACAGCACGGGTTAAATATGTGTGGCTTCTGCTCAGAGCCGGAGGTGTCAGTGGTGCTGCACTGGCTGCACAGGGGCTCGTGACCACAGACACACTGCAGCTTTGTCCACAGACAACGTGCGTCTGTCCATCGCCCAGATTAAACTAGCACTCCGCCATTGCATATGAAAGCCAGATAATTAGACTATTATAGGGAAGAGATGAGGCAGGGCAGCACCTCACAAAAAGACAGGGACATCATGTGCTTCATTCGAGAGAGAGAGAGAGAGAGAGAGACAGGCTTCATCATATTCACCCACTGACGGGTTTTACATTTCCATATATGTATATCATTTTGTATATTTAGTGTCTGCCCTGTGCTGCCTTATGCTGTCTTACACAGTCTTACTTACTCCTGTGTAAGAAGTGGTATTTTGTTGTAATGTCCGTATGTTGTCTCTCTGCAATTGTCCTTTTATGTCTGCACATTGAGCCTGGAGATTCGCAATTTCGTTCAGCTATGCATCCATTGTTGCACTGTTGTATGGTGTGAACGACAATAAAGTTCACTTACTTACTTACTATTAATACTGCCACATGTTGCCAAAAAATTATAAAAATTATCTCAATGCTAAGTTGTTTGCTTCTGTCAGTGTGTGAACTGGTGTGTTTTTGAGGTGTGTATGTTCACGTGTCTATAGGGGGCAGTAAAGAAGCTGAAAGGTCACTGCTGTTGGAGCACCTTGGGGAACTTCTTATAATCTTTACCCTGTTACCTGCATCTCTGCACTGCAGGCTACACTGGCAATAAAGAACGAACACATGACTTGGGACAACAAAGACTAGGAAAGAGGGAGGAGTGGAGCAGTGGACAACATCTGGCAGGGCGGCATTCCCGTGCTGTTTAGGGCGCTCATAGGTGCTCAAGGGCCCAGGTATCGCATTTTGGGCTTAGCTGCGCACTACGAATGTCTTGCATGGAAAACATGCCATGTCCGTGCGGAAAGAACACGACACAAGTGCTGCATCAGCGTCAATCACGCTGCAGATAAGCCCTCCATTAACCCCCCAGCGCACTAATGAAGCATATCTAACTTTTTAGACATGGCAGAACTAATGTCATCTAAGTTCTGAGCGTGCGGGGCCATCAGATTCATTATTCATAAAGGACACAGTATCATGGCTGCAGAGAGAAGAGAGCTGCCGTCCCACCCGCCTCCTGCTCTTATCCACCTCTAATCTATTTGCCAGTGTCACGCTTCTGCTGCCTGTTTTGAAGCTGCTTGGCATGTCTGCGGAGCTGAGCTCTTCCTGGCCTCCATGAGGCTGCTGGAATCTATCAGCAGGATGGTAATAACAGAGCAGAGCAGGAGGCGCGGAGAGACGACCTATTTCATGTTGTCTGGCGGCTGATGGTGGTGGAGGATCAGGACTCACAAGGTAGGATTCCCTGAAATGACGCTGGATCTGGAGATGCGACTGAGGCTTCAGACAAAACACTTAAGGGCATCTGAGATGAGTGCAGAAGGTTGTGTTTCACATGCTAAAAATGATAGCAATGCCAAGCAGGTTCGAGCCTCGGCCGCTTGCAGCACCTGCTGGATTCAGTAGGAACGAGCCCAGGTTCGAGCCCTGGCCGCATGCAGCACCGGCTTGATTCAGTGGGAACGAGCCCAGCTTCGAGCCCTGGCCGCATGCAGCACCTGCTTGATTCAGTGGGAACGAGCCCAGGTTCGAGCCCTGGCCGCATGCAGCACCTGCTTGATTCAGTGGGAATGAGCCCAGGTTCGAGCCCAGGCCGCATGCAGCACCTGCTTGATTCAGAGGGAATGAGCCCAGGTTTGAACCCGGCGGTGTGTGGCAGCTGCTCAATTCAATAGGAATGAGCCCGGGTTCGAACCCAGGCCCCTGAAGCAACTGAAAGAGCCCGGGTTTGAACCTGGATGGCTGTGGCAGCTGCTTGATCCAATGGGAATGAGCCCAGGTTAAAACACTGTCACCTGCGGCAGCTGCTTAATTCAGTGAAAACCAGCTTCGGTTCTTAATTCAGTGGAAATATGCTTGGGTTCAAACCCGGCTGCATGCAGCAGACTTTATTACTGAAAGCATAGGGGATAAGTCTGACTCAGAGAGGCACGCCGCCTCACCAAGACAGCGCCACCCTCCTGGTTCGCACAGAAACACAAGCACACAGCAGCCACCGCCCGCCCCCCCGGGGTCTGAAAGAGTTAAGAGCGATGGCGCCTGCCCCTGCCAGCCATGCCGTGAGCCTAATGAATGTTGACGCGTGACAGCCCCGTGCCTTGCCACAAGACCTGGCCAGCCAGAGCCAGTGCTGACAGGGGCCAGCGGGCTGGGGCACAGAGGCCGGACGGGGAGGCAGCCCCAGAAAGCCAGCAGCAGGACCCGCAGAGAAGTCTACAGATTGTTTTACAGTCAGACACACATTCCCAGAGAGACACACAGACACAGAACACAAACACAAACATTCACAGAGACACACACGTGCTAAAGAGGTAACATGGTGAGATCCGCTGTCGCTGTCCTAATACGCACACAAGACACATTAGTACGGTTTCCGCGAGGCCTTACTGTCATATGCCCCATACCTTAAGTGCAGGAATTTAACCGCAGCAAGAGCAAGCTGAAATTTGCCATGATCAGGCCTGTTTTTATACATCTGTGTATGAAAAATGGATTAAATGCATGTCAGGGTGAGCTACTTTAATGAGCTCCCCAGGCTGGGACAGCTGCCGTTCAGAGGCAGCTTTGGTGCTTTTGGAGATCATGGCCATGTGCTACCTGAGAACTGGGAGTATAGCGCTGAGTGTACCCCTAGGACCCAGTCGCCGCTGCCGACACCCCGCCGCCTGTACCTGGGGCCTCATTGTTGCCGACATCCCGCTGCCTGAACCTAGGGTCCAATCGTTGCCGACACCCCACTGTCTATACCTAGGGCCTAGTCGCCACCGCTGACACCCCGTCGCCTGGACCTGGGGCCCCATTGTCGCCGACACCCCGCCGCCTGTACCTGGGGTCCAATCGTTGCCGACACCCCATTGTCTATACCTAGGGCCTAGTCGCCACCGCTGACACCCCGTCGCCTGGACCTAGGGCCCAGTTGCTGCCGGTGACACCCTGCCGCCTGCACCTACGGCCTAGTCGCCACCGACACCCCGCTGCCTACACCTAGGGCCCAGTCACCACCGCTGATACCCCGCCGCCTGTACCTAGTGCCCCGTCATCACGGACACCCCGGCACCTGTACCTGGGGGCCCATCGTTGCCAACACCCCAGCGCCTGTACCTGGGGCCCCATCGTCGCAAACACCCCAGCGCCTGTACCTGGGGCCCCATCAGCGCCGACATTGCCGTTGGTGCCATTGCCAACACCACCCAATCTGTACTTGGGACCCGGTCATCGCTGAGACCCCTGTACTTGTACCCAGGACCCGGTCACTACTGACATCGCCCCCCTCTGTACCTGGGACCCAGTCACATTTCCTCAGCGTCTACTGAAGGTCAGCAGTCCGCTCCTGTGAGCTCTGTAAGGTCATGTTTTCACAGCATCTAATGAAGGTGAGCAGTCCGCTCCTGTGAGCTCTCTCGGTGTCTACTGAAGGTGAGCAGTCCGCTCCTGTAAGCTCTCTCGACGTCTACTGAAGGTGAGCAGTCCGCTCCTGTGAGCTCTGTAAGGTCATGTTTTCACAGCATCTAATGAAGGTGAGCAGTTCGCTCCTGAGAGCTCTCTCGGCATCTACTGAAGGTGAGCAGTCCGCTACTGAGAGCTCTCTCAGCATCTACTGAAGAACATAAGAAATTTACAAACGAGAGGAGGCCATTCGGCCCATCAAGCTCGTTTGGGGAGAACCTAACTAATAG
>JAODLD010000047.1:394620-410664 GCA_026781065.1 Mormyrops boulengeri | reverse complement strand
TTTGCATTAGAACATATATGTAGAAATGAAGAGTTACACAATAAACACTAGTAAGAATTTCTTGTTCTCCAAAAAGCTAATGATATCTTGTCGGATGGCTAGATGAACACCTCTTCAGTTCCCAAACCTCTCTTCAGGGGCACATCATTCCATGTGTTTGTTAAATTCCACCACCAGCTCACTTAATTAATTAAAGTCAGTGAGATACTGATTAGCTATACAAGGTGTGCTTGTCAAGTGAAAAAATATATAGCTGTATGTGATTATTACTGTAAATACTGGGGTTATTTTAACAGAAATGTTTAAATGGCTAAGCTAACACTCTTTGACAGGCATGATACCATAGTTTTACACTCACATGAAGATCATTTAAACAATTTCCTTTGGCTGCTTAAGACTATTGGACAGCACTGTATGTCTTGAAGGTTGAGTTGACGTCGACAAATCACTGATGGCATCATTAATAAAAGCACAGGAGAAGGGAATGCTTTGTAAAAAGTGAAAAGCTGTATTTGCCAAACTTAATGCATATGCTGACAACAGACAGTACATACACATATCTTTTATGCCTAATAGGAACAAGTAGAAACAACAGCAGGTTGCAACTCAGCAACTCACTCAGGTAGCAACTCATTTGTATGCTACAATTTCCATTTAAATTCAAAAGAAGAAAAGTTAAAATGTGGGTGTAACACTTAGGGAGGAAATCAAAACTCATGTAACATCCTGCCTGAATGTCAGTCCAGGAACACAGTGGTTCCAAGTCCCTGGGCCATCTCGACCGTAAACTTTCATAGCGCTTGGCCACTTTCATGTGTTGCTCTCTCACCACACAACAGGAACCGTGACCTTTATATGAAACAAGCAAGCAATTTCATATAAAACTACGCAGCCACCCCAAAGCAATGCAGGATAAACAAATTGCCTTGTTAAAGAGGCAGCTCACCCCAAAACTAAAAAATATAATATATCTCTTGGTAGCAGTTAATATCACCTTTGGTGTCACGGGAGAAGTGTGAGACCTGGCAACACTGGCACTGGAAAGTTTCACCACTGGCACCGGCGAAATTAGACAAAAGTATATCAGTTATCAATCAGAAATATGTGGAGATGCAAGTAAAAGGGAATTTATTAATACATTAATTGTAACTGAGGTACAAAAATGATTCCATGTGCTCAGTGTTTGCTCCACCACTTCTCTTTTCCTTGTGCTTCTCTGAGGCGTCCATGCTCTTAATGTCGATCAGTGACTAGTAGACGTCAAGCTAAAAGTGCAATTGCAGAACAGTAAAGTCGACTTGGCTAGTCTGTGCAGCCCCTATGTGGCACAGGACACATTAAAAAAAAAAAAAAAATCATAGTCAGATGGAAATTTTCTTTTAAGCTTCTGCATTCCCTCCTACAACTTACAAATAAGTCAGTCAATCTAGCAGCAGTTTCTCACACTGCAGGTGGAGAATGACTGATCCGTCCTCCCCCCTCCTCTGTCACAAGGCAGTGCTGCTCTCTCCCTCCTGCTTGACAGCCTATCATTTGACATGAAGACTTTAAGCCACATATAAGTTTGCCCACAAAAATAGCAAACTTCATTAGAGCTGTTTACAAAGCAGATATTTATCAGCATGTCTGACGATGATGATTAAGTATTACGCAGCCTCTCAAATAATATCCCCGTGGCTTTTACTATGGAAGGCCACTTCGGCCCATTCCCAAAGACCCAGTCTGATTGATCAGGCAGACACTTGCCTTCACGAGGAATCCCTGGTTTTCAAATGAAATGCCATGAGGACAGGCACCAATAAAACAGTCATTTAAAGAATTTAATTTAAGGTATTCTCTTGGACTGGACTGAACTGAACCATCAAAATGTGTCTCTTTGATACTCTGAAGCGGGAGGATGCAGAAGGTGCCAGGTGAACTTGTGTGCAATGCTGCTGTGAAAAGGGAACCCCTGAGCATGCTGTATTACGACTGCTCCTACAGCCACCTAGGAGAGGAAGCCCAACATGTCATCATAAATGTACCAGTGAAATGTGCTATACTACAGCAAACAACAAAACAGATACCAATCCAAAAACTACCAACACAAACTCCATTGCTGTTGGTGAAATGTATATGTAAACAAGCATCCTAGATGTGTCCAAATACTGGGAATCAAAGCGGACTCTCCTCAAATGCCATGGGGCAAAAGTAGGACACAACCTGGCCAGAGAACGAGGGATCAGGGGAAGGAGGGAGTGGCGGGGAGGGCATGAAGGCTGTCCCAGGCTGGGAGGGGCTCAGGTGCCAGTTCTGAGGAAGGCCTTCTGCTCAATCAGGTCCTCACGGGCAACCTGGGCCAGGCAAGGGACTCTGCTGATCCAAATGAATCCAGGTGGTGCACAACATATCGCCAGGCCCAGAAAGCAGCTCTGTGCGCAAGCAGAATTTAGAATTAAATCTAAATTAAAGATCTGGCCTAAAATTATACTTCAAAAAGTCAAAAGACTGAGCAGCTCTACATCAATTTACAGGAAAGCAAATGGTGGCCCCACTAAAACCATATTAAGTCAGTAATAAGAAAATTAACTGCTCTACCAACTCTACGTTAACGTCCATTCGGTAACAAATAAATAACTGCTCTACCAACACCACACTGGTGTCCATTCAGTAATTAGTAAATTAACTGCTCTACCAACAATACGTTAACATCCATTTGGTAATTAACTGAACTACCAGCACTACGTTAACGTCCATTTGGTAACAAATAAATAACTGCTCTACCAACACCACTCTGACTTCTACTCAGTAATGAGTAATTTAACCGCTCCAGCACCACGCTAACATCCATTCAGTAACAAATGAATAACTGCTCTACCAACACTACATTAACCGTCTGGGGACTAGGAGTAGGAAACGCACTTTCACTGGGGCATGATCACACATTTCTTCAAATATCAAACTTTATTCATGGCAAATAAATTATTTCTTAAAGATGAGTGTGATGGTAAAACAAATATATATTTTAATGTATATTGTAAATATGTCAAATTTATGTTTGTAATTTGACATCAAAGTATAGACATTGCAAAATGCAGTTTGGAACACTTGCAGAAACAAAAGTACATTGTAAGCAATGGTGGCAGTTTGTTTTGATCCTAGATATCTGATCACCAAGGTCATGAAGCTACATGAAGATGACTAAATGGTGTAGTTGCAACATTCAGTTGGATAAATAAATAAGAAAAAGCTAACTCATGTCACTATTTCTGGTCTCCTTCCATTGAATATTTAGGAGCTCTTATGTGTATGCATGAGCCATTTACACCTGGCCACATCCCCCCCCCCCCCTTATGGCACTGATGAGGATGTATCTGGATCGCGTTTCACCATTGCGTTGTTCATCAGATTACCATGCGAATTCGATTTCAATACGCGGAAATGCGGCTATTTAGAATGCGAATAGTGATCTTTGCGTGAGGGTGGCACTACACGCCCCTGATGCAGGTAAAACAAAGAAAGGTGACATGGTTTACTTTTTTGCCGATTTAACCTCATTTTAAAAAACTTTAATACTTCCGACAATGGACGTTTGAAGAGGAAGACAGATTACGGATTTAGCCAGCATTTTTTTCATGATTCTACATGAAGATTTCAGAAAGATATGAACTGAAAGACGTGAAAAGTACGCTGCATCAACGACGATGCACTCAATCCCAGAGGGTTAACATCCATTCAGTAACAAATAAATCACTCCTCTACCAACACCACGTTGACTTCTACTCAGAAATGAGTCAAATGACGGCTCTAGCATCACACTATCATCCATTCAGTAACGATTAAATTAACTGCTCTACTAACAGCATGCTGATATCCATTTGGTAATCAGTAAATTAATTGCTCTACCAACACCACACTGGCATCCATTCAGTAATTAGTAAATTAACTGCTCTACCAACACTACATTAACATCCATTCAGTAACAAATAATTAACTGCTCTACCAACACTACGTTAACGTCCATTCAGTAACAAATAAATAACTGCTCTACCAACACCAGGCTGACTTCTACTCAGAAATGAGTCAAATAACGGCTCTAGCATCACACTATCATCCATTCAGTAACGATTAAATTAACTGCTCTAACAGCACGCTGATATCCATTTGGTAATTAGTAAATTAATTGCTCTACGAACACCACACTGGCATCCATTCAGTAATTAGTAAATTAACTGCTCTACCAACACTACGTTAACGTCCATTCGGTAACAAATAAATAACTGCTCTACCGACACTACGCTAACATGCATTCAATAACAAATAACTGCTCTAAAAACACTACGTTAACGTCCATTCAGTAACAAATAAATAACTGCTCAACCAACACTACGTTAACGTCCATTCGGTAACAAATAAATAACTGCTCTACCGACACTACGCTAACATGCATTCAATAACAAATAACTGCTCTAAAAACACTATGTTAACGTCCATTCAGTAACAAATAAATAACTGCTCTACCAACACTATGTTATCGTCCATTCGATAAATAATTAACTGCTCTATCAACACTACGTTAACGTCCATTCGGTAACAAATAAATAACTGCTCTACCAACACTACGCTAACATGCATTCAGTAACAAATAACTGCTCTACCAACACCATGCTGACTTCTACTCAGTAATGAGTCAATTAACCGCTCCAGCACCAAGCTAACATCCATGCGGTAACAAATAAATAACTGCTCTACCAACAATACATTAACGTCCATTCGGTAACAAATAACTGCTCTACCAACGCTATGTTAACGTCCATTCGGTAACGATTTATTGACTCAGAAATGAGTCAATTAACCACTCCAGCATCACGCTAACGATTAAATTAACTGCTCTACCAACACCACAATGGCGTCCATTCAGTAACAAATAACTGCTCTACCAACACTACGTTAACATCCATTCAGTAACAAATAAATAACTGCTCTACCAACACCACGCTTATGTCCATTCTATAATGAGTATGCTAACTACTCTAACACCATGCTGACATCTTCTCAGTAACAAGTAAATTATCATTAATTATTATTTTAAATCCATGACCCCTGAATGTCAGCGCAGACATAGCTGTCTCTCAGCACAATGTACCACATAAACTGAACCTGGGAATCATATGAATGGTGATATTGTGCTTTTATTACTATAAGAAAATGGACACACTCAGTTCCTCTAGGAATAGCTAGAGGAAGCGGTCACCTTGAAGGGTGTCGCCCATGACTGTTTATGTGCTTACGGAGGCACAGCCCCATGCGTGTAATTGTAAAGATCTTAATCACACGCTCTTTGTGTCTGACAGCTGCCTCTCCTTGCAAGCATCCCTATATCGGATGAAAGAAGAGCCAAGAACATAATTATGGCAAACAGACACAGCGTAGGTGCAGGACGTGTGCCTACGTGTCAGTTGCTGCTGCCGTATACGAATATAAAGACGCAGGCAGGAGCAGCACTCATGTGATGGCCTGGCGTGATGTGTCCTCCTTCCCAGGATGGGCCCAGCACAGCCTCTTCTCACTGCCATAATCCTGCATCTCCATCCAGTATCTGTAGTCTGATTTGATTTGATGTATTAAAAACATTTAACCCAGCAACCTACGATGCACTGGGTCTACATGAGGCTCTTCAATCTAAATGCAGGAGTGTTCCTTCTCCAATATGCAAAACTTATCTTGATTTTAGAGAGGAGTACTCTGACATGCAGGAAGTAAGGATGGCTTCACTGTCTGCTCAGGAAGAGCAGCATCAGCCCTGACGTGGCCTGAGTGTGACGCACTGCAATCTCTGCTGGCCGAATGGCGATTCAAAGGGGCTTTTTCACATCTCTCTGGAGGGGGCACAGCGTGTGCAGCCCCCATGCTCATTCCAGGCAAATTACTGAACAGATGAATGTCTGAAAGTGCACCTTTCAACATTTACATGTATATAACTGATAAGGGTATTATATAAACATCGCAGCAAAAAGCGGCAGAAATCACACATGCAGACATGCACTCACACAGACACACACATAGACACGCACACAGACAGACAGACAGACACACACACACACACACACATACACACAGACAGACAGGCAGACAGAAACACACACACACGCGTGCAGACACATGCGATGTTAGCGATACTGACGGCCTGATGCGGACACACACAGATTAGCCAGAACAGAGGCCCCGTACAGGAAGCAGCACTTCCCTCCTCAGCTCACTGTGGGCACAGAGAATTTAAGCGTGTGTGAAATGTGGAGTGACACAGAGCTGCTGCTTCACATGGTACAGCACCAGGAAGTGCTGGCTCTGTCTACCGTGGCTCAAGGGCACAGCCTGTCTGCGCAGGAGTGGAACTGCAGCTGCATGCTCTGAATTAAAAAGGTACCGGTCTGCTCCACATGGAGGTTTAACACTTTTTTGAATCTTCAAGGTTGCCTTTGTACAAATAAAAAAGTCAACATAATTCCAGCTAATTTATGCAATAGCTCTCCTCCAAGGATGTCTCACTTTTAATTATACACAGATGGCAGCGTTTGTGGATTAAAATGAAGCTCTATATGAGAAAGCTTTTTTTTTAGAATATTGTTTTGATGTATGCATTTCTGTGAGTTTATACATGATTTGAAGCAATGTATTTAAAAGGCCCGTGCACACAAGCATTCAAGCCTTGTGCATAAAGTGATTTAAAAACACAAGCCAGCATTTAGGACAAGCTGAAACTCCTGCTGGTGGCAGGTTCTAACCTGCAGTGGGCATAGGGACTCTGGCCTCATCCAGCCCCCATGTGTCCCCCTCCTAGAGCTCCCCCACTGACCGACAGATGGACGGACCAGCTGACTTTGCAGTGCAGCTGTTTCATCTGTCCAGGTGTCCCGCTAGCGTGGGGACCGGGGGTGGGCATCTCAGGGCCACAGGACGAATACGGTGCCACAAGCAGAGCGTCTGCAAGACAGACAGGGAGGCAGGCAGGCAGAAAAGGTGTCCTGTGACAGGGTGGTGTGTGACGGAGCAGGGTGCAGGGCTACACTGAGGGCAGTGCCACATGGGCCAGAAGGCAGAGCCGAGCAGGACCCAGAGCAGGGTGGAAGGCAGAGCGGGGCGGGCCCCGTGATCAGGTATGCCCAAGAGCCGAGCTGAAGACGGAGCGGGGCGGGCCCCGGGATCGGGTATGCCCAAGAGCCGAGCGGGCCCTAGAGCCGGGCGGAAGGTAAAGTGGGACAGGGCCCAGAGCTGAGTGCGTGTCCTGTCCCAGGGAGTGTGTCCTGAGTGCTGTCAATCGGCTGTCACTGGCATGTCACTGTCTCTGCTCGGCGCCCGGCTCCCCACCCAGCTCCCATCCCGTTCGGCTTGTTTGAGCCGGGTTTGAAATTTCGCTCCCTCTGATCTGTCAGCTCTTTAATGCGTCAGTGAGGAGGTGCCCATGGGGGCCCCGCTCCTTCCTTTTGTCTCCCATTTCCTTCTAAAACATTTTATTAAACACAGTTCCTCTGTATTTCCCCCTCCCCACGCGAGTCACCCAAAGGTCGCTGCAGCGGCTGTTTTGTTGGGAGACAAAATGCCTTGTTTACCCCCCACCCAGCACCACCTCAGCAGAGTGACTGGTTATGGCATCCCTCCTCATGCTGTCTCCGGCTCTGCGCATCTTTCCGAGCTCTTCCACAGTATGTGTACGTTCCTGTGTACGTGTAGCCTCCGTATGTTCTCTGACGGTGCACAGGGCCGGATCTACCTTTTCAGGGGCCCTTGGCAAAGCTTTACCTGGGAGGACCTCCTACCAAGAAAACTGATGATCATTTCACTTCCTCCACAGGGGCTCTAAGCAACTGCCTATTTTGCCTATAGCTAGAGCTGGCCCTATTTCCGCCTGCGGCCCCATCTCTCTCTGTGACTAGAGCCAGCCCCATCTCCTCCCATGACTAGAGCCAACCCCAACTTCGCCTGTGGCCCCATCTCCTCCTGTGACTAGAGCCAACCCCAACTCCGCCTGTGGCCCCATCTCCGTCTGTGACTAGAGCCAGCCCCATCTCCTCCCATGACTAGAGCCAACCCCAACTTCGCCTGTGGCCCCATCTCCTCGTGATTACAGCCAGCCCCAACTCCACCTGTGGCCCCGTCTCTGCCTGTGACTAGAGCAGTGGTTCTCAATCCTGTTCCTGGTGCCCCCCCTGCCAGAATGTTTTCGTTCCAACCATACCTTAATCAGGCTCAGATGGTGCTTAATAGGTTAAAGCCGGTTTCAGACCGAATGCGGCGCGCACTACGCTGCGTTCCATGCCACATGCCACTCGGGCAGCTTGCGCGAGCACTGTGGTCAAAGATGAATTTTGTCAAACTTTGACCGCTGCGCGCTGTGACGCATTGTCACGCGATCAATAGAAACAAGGCACCGAACCAGGCACAGAAATTGAAATGGAGGAAAAACTTCTATTGTCCGTGTTTGAGTTCCCAGAGCTATATCACACAAGCGTACCACCTTTTTGCATGTGAAATATACATCGTCGCTACTGACCGCAAACCGAAATGACAGGAGAGAGTTTTGAAAACCACACCTACTCTTTGCGCAGAAGCCGCGCGGCGAGCACAGCGCGTTAAGCAGACACCGCTGTTTTTTTGAATGGGGCGCACACAGCGAATGCCATGTTCGGTCTGTAACCAGCTTTAGCCTATTAAGGACCATATATGCCTGATTAAGGTAGGGTTGGAATGAAAACATTCCGGCAGGGGGGGCGCCAGAAACAGAATTGAGAACCACTGGACTAGAGCCAGCCCCAATTCCGCCTGTGGCCCCGTCTCCGCCTGTGACTAGAGCTGGCTGTCTTTGCCTATGGCCCTGTCTCCGCCTATGACTATAGCCGGGTGTCTCCGGCTATGGCTCCATCTCCACCTGTGGTCCCATCTCCTCCTGTGACTAGAGCCAACCCCAACTCCACCTGTGGCCCCATCTCCGCCTGTGACTAGAGCCAGCCCCAACTCCACCTGTGGCCTCGTCTCCGCCTGTGACTAGAGTCAGCCCCAGTACTGACTGTGGCCCCATCTCCGCCTGTGACTAGAGCCAGCCAACTCCGGCTGTGGCCCCATCACCCCTGTGACTAGAGCCAGCCCCAACTCCACCTGTGGCCCCGTCTCCGCCTGTGACTAGAGCCAGCCCCAACTCCGCCTGTGGCCTCGTCTCCGCCTGTGACTAGAGCCAGCCCCAACTCCTCCTGTGGTCCCATCTCCTCCTGTGACTAGAGCCAACCCCAACTTCGCCGGTGGCCCCATCTCCACCTGTGACTAGAGCCGGCTGTCTATGCCTACCATTTCCCCGAAAATAAGCCCTAGCATGATTTTTCAGGATGCTCGTAATATAAGCCCTACTCCAAAAATAAGCCCTAGTTACTATCCCATGGATTGTACGGTAATTAGAATGAGATGCGATTATATGGAAACAGAAAATAATATTTATTTATTTAATATTTGAGTAAATGTATACACAGTAGATTTTTGTTCATGAATAAATGTACCATTAGATTGTTTGCATGGAAAGATAGGGTTAGAAGATGACATGATGTCTGTATTTGAATACATGTGGATTTTTGTTCATGAATACCGGTAAATGTACTGTAGTTTGTTGTACATGGGAAAATAAGACATCCCCTGAAAATAAGCCGTAACGTGTCTTTTGGAGCAAAAATTAATATAAGACCCTGTCTTATTTTCGGGGAAACACGGTATGGCCCTGTCTCCGCCTATGACTATAGCCGGGTGTCTCCGGCTATTGCTCCATCTCCACCTGTGGCCCCGTCTCCGCCTGTGACTAGAGCCAGCCCCAACTCTGCCTGTGGCCCCTTCTCCGCCTGTGACTAGAGCTGCCCCCATCTCCACCTATGGTCCCATCTCTGCCCGTGGCTACAGCTGGCCCTATATCTACCTATGGTTTCATCTCCGCCTATGGCCTGTTCCCCGCCTGTGACTAGAGCCAGCCATCTATGCCTATGGCCCCGTCTCTGCCTGTGGCAACAACCAGCCCCGTCTCCACTTATGGTCCCGTCTCCACCTTTGGCCCCATCTCCATCTGAGGCCCTGTCTCTGCCTGTGATTAGAGCCGGCCGTCTCCGCCTATGGTCCCGTCTCCATCTGTGGATACAGCCAACCCCTTTTCCGCCTATGGCCCCGTCTCCGCCTGGGGTTGGCTTGTATAATAATTCTTGTTTATGTGAGGATGCAATATGTATGACTGTGTGAGACTGATCCAGCCCTGACCTATGATGTAAACTTTAATTAAAGTCATCTTTTACCCCAACTCTAACCATTACCCTAACTCCATTATATTTTGTGTTTATGTTCATCGTAAGATGGGTTGGCATGTCCTAGTAAGATGAGTGGTTAATTCCCAGTAAATGCTGGTAACCTGCTGGTAACACCTCCCGCATCCTGTGGAGGCCGGCCGAATGCCAAAGAAACTGGGAATGAAATCTCCCTCACAAGATAAACTTCACAATATCTTAAAAAACTCTGATGGCTACAGCTTGAAATGGGACAGTCAATGGGGCCACTTAAGTAGAGCCAGCGCCTCCCCCACCATTCAGGCGAGATTGTGGTGGTGCAGCTCGGCCCGAAGCACCGTGTGCCGCCATCCATTGTGTGGCCGCACCCTTTGTCCGCACAGCTTACACCGAGGCTGCACCTTAGCTACCGCAGTTCAAGCGTAAACCCACTTTTGTGCCAAACAATATATAGTGTTGCCTGTGAGCCGCTAAATCCCACAACCAGCTGAGTCCTATGGAGCCAAAGATAATGCCAATTTATTTGCAGTGTGTGGCTGCCCCCGCCCCCCCGAACCGATTCAAATTAAGCCGTAAACATGTGACGATGGAATTAGCACATTTAGCGAGGCCCTTTCCCACATCCCATTTTGCGGCAGTGCGCTGATCCCTGCAAACGGGACGCGGGTGCAATTTTAATGACTGGCGCCCGTTTTGAAGTCCACATGAAAAAAGCGGCACTCGCCGTTTGTGGCGGTGCCTGATACGGAGCCCGCGCCGACTGTGATTGGCGACGGCGACGGCAACGGCCTCGTCTCCCCGATACCATCGGTGTCATTTTCCTCTCCACGATAAGGCGCCTCGCTGACAAGGCCCGATTAGGGGCAAAAAAATTATTATTACGATGTCTTTCATCCAGCAGGGGCTTAGCGATAAACAGCTCACCCTTGGGTGGATTTAGGAAGTACATAATGTTATACCCCATAAATACACTTTAAAAATAAAATAAAAATTGTCAACTACTTACAGTCTATTAAAATACTATACAAACTATATATTTCATAGAACAACTATATTTATAAGCTTTTCTATTTATAGCAAGGAAAAAAAAACAAAATCTATTAATCACTGGAAACATTTTCCAATGTGCCCAGTGACATGGAATTTACATGTATATTTGTAACTACAAAAATCAAGTGGTGAAACTTTTCACTCTCAAATGATGACAGCACCATAAGGCAAACAACTGTCAAATAATATAGAATAAAATTAAAAATAAATTTAAAATGAAACCAATGCTACACCTTAAGGAAATCTGCTTTCACTGAGCCCCCTAAGAGCAGGAAAAGGGTTATATGAATATTACACCAAGAACAAGCCTGTAACACAGCGTCAAACAGGAAAATGTAAATATAATAACTAATCACTAAAATAAGAAAAATAAATATGTAAAGCCAACAAAACATGGAATGAAGAATGATGAAAAATGAATACGTATATCCAAAACATCCTTCAATCGTGATTTTCCTCTGTTGTGAAAAAGTATTCTACCTGACTTTTGAATTTAAAAATGACAAATGGGAGAATGTTCAAATACTATTCAAAGTAATAAAAAAAACAAACTTCTCTGGTTTAACCTCAAGACAGTATTTAGGCCTAAAAGACTCAGTCAGTTAGGCCTAAAATTGATTTAATAAATCATGTTTAATCTTTATTTGAGTCTTTGCCTGTCCAGGGACACCAGAAGTACTGCCCGGTCAATCTTGTTAAATTTATACTAAGGACATGTCCTACATAAATACTGCTTAGCTAAATTCACCTACTTCACAGTGCATCAAATAATAAAAATTTCAATAGGCTGTCAATATAAACAACAAACAGTCACTTCTGGATAAAGTGCTAAAAAACTTTAAGAAAAAGAAGAAAAAAATGTTTTGAGTAGATTCAGCATATTCTAGATGTGTGCGTGTCATAAACGATGCTTAATGCTCTGATGAAGGTTCTCCCGCCCATAGTGCGCACACAGCTTCTGACAGCACAAATTACATTAAAAATTAAAAGGAAATTAAAAGTAGGATATACATATGCTATTTAGTTTGTTTAAATTTCTATGTATTTACTGCATTTTAATTAAATATTATTAGATATAAACGTTGCAGACGACACGGCTGCCTTATCGCTCATGCTTATGATCGGCCCTCGCTGATCTGCCTGTCGGAGAATAAAAGGCGCCCCCAAAACGGGCTGCTCTTGGCGAGAGGGACGGGGTGGAGAAGGAGAGTGCGGGCGGGCGGCACAGGGACACTCCAGCACCCATGGACTCCCGCAGCAAGCTTCAAAGGCATTGCGGCTTCAAACGCAGCACCCCCCTGCATCACCGGCATATTTATTTATTTCCACGGCGGCCTGCTCCGCTTCCTGGCAGAACCACGCTGAGGACGCTAGCCCGCGGAGGCCCTCCTTTAAACGGCTGACAAATCAAGCCACTGAGAAACAGAGCCATGTAGCCTTTAATACGGCCCTCACATCATCATAGGGGCGCACCGCGCTCCCTGGCCACCAGCGGGCCACGGCTCCGTCACTGGCTTCAGCCGTTTATTAGCAGAGAAAGGGGCCCTCGACAGCCCCTGCTTCCACCGCCGTCCCCCTGATTGACAAGGTATAATCAGCTTATCGGCCCTAATAAGAGCAGCAGCCTGCCGAGATCCTCTCTACCTGGCCCTTGCTGAACTTTGACCAGCTGTGGCCCCGGGGCCCAGACTGACACTCTCGGTGCTTATCTAAAACACAGCAATCACTACCTAATGACTGACTTCATTTGGCCATCGATTCAGATGAGGGCTGGGGGGTGGGGGGGGCCGTGTGGCTGGGGACTGAAAGGCTCGTGAGCTGCCTCTTCCTGGTGATGTGACGTTCGTAATTAAGGTAACCGGCCATGGGAATCCAGGATCTGTGACTCGGCACACCGACTGTCCGACGGCGGACATGGAGGATTTGCACGTTTACATTCCACCTTGCAGTGACAAACGGTCTGTTTGAAGACAGAGCCCGCGAGCAGAACAGCCCGAGTTCGGCCAGCAGGGAGGCCAAACGGCCCTCACGTGGCTCCTCACGCTGCGCCCACATGAAAGACTCCCGGCCTTTGAAAGGGAGAAACCTAGGGAACGAGTTTGGTTGGACGACACCAGGTGTTTGTCAATTGGCTTATCAAGGGATACCTTTTCATTGCACTCAGTAAATGAATTATGTTAAGGTCAAGTGCTGGCAATCGCGGTCGGCAGCCTTTAGCACATGCCCACACAAGTGGACAGGGGTCAGGGAACTGCTTTAGGGACATCTATGCAAAAAGCACAGGGTTTTGATGAACGATGTGATCCTGATGACACAGACAACTCAAACTAGCAATCAAACCATGGGTTGGTTAGTGAAAGGCAGGGATGCAGAATGGGCAGGAGGCAGAAAGCCAGGCGTACCATTAGGGTGCCACCTCTCACCCCTATGTGCTCAGGGCAGACGTCACAAATGAAATGAGAAAGCTGCTAAGTGCAGTTGCCTTATGTCTTTCATGTTTTAATTCAGATGCTAACGCTAAATAAGCATATTAAACTAATGCTACACCAACTTTATTATGCACCCATAATTCAAGATCTTAGATTGGAATTTAATTAAAACTTAATGGTGCACTAAGCAGGTCCCATGTAGCTGGCCGATACCGAAGTGCCAGCGCTAATGAAGCTACATGCTTTATTTATGATACAAACAGCACCCTGGGGTCGGTATACATGCGCGGAGCAGAACACTGCGTCCATCTCAGCTGTTTTCAGATGCAACAGTGCCCAGTGCAGCACTGCCTGTGAGGCATAGGAATAAATAACATGAATAAGCAGAAAGAATCCATGCAAGGTGAAGCGGCCTTCAGTATCATCAGGCCAAAAGGGTGAATGCAGACACAAAGAAAAGCTGTGTATATCATAAGGGTGAATGCAGACACAGAGAAAAGCTGTGTATATCATAAGGGTGAATGCATACACAGAGAAAAGCTGTGCATGCCATATGGGTGAATGCAGACACAGAGAAAAGCTGTGCATGACATGCGGGTGAATGCAGACACAGAGAAAAGCTGTGCTCTTTCCGATATGGACCTACGTGAAAGTTACAGCTGTCATACCCATTTCTGACACTAAAAAATGCTAATCATTTCAACAATGGCCACAGATACGGTTTTTCGGAATCACATCATTAAGAACAACCAATGCCTAATATATGTGATCCCGGGGACACGAAACTTGTAATTACCAGTTACAAAAAGCAGTTTGAGTGTGCAAAATCAGTATCATTCAATAGCACATTTAAATTGCTACATTTTTGCTACTTAATTACAAGGATGTAATTAATGCACACTTGCTTAGACTTTAAAACATATTGTAAATTCAGAATAAGACAGAAATGTGCATCCTGAATATACACAAAACATCAGCAGTAGCAGAAGCACACTGACCACACCGGGTGTTAACAGACAAACAGATGTGCCACCAAAGTCGGTTTCCCAGCGTCACTACCAGGTGAATGAGGGACGTCACCACTGACACAACAGTGGAGGGGACAGCCCACTGTGGGACGAGCGGGGAAAGCAAGCTCCCCCTGATCGGGATCCTAAGATGGACTTAGCTGTGGGAGACAGGTGACAGGCAAGCCAAATAAACAGGGCTTCTACTTTCAGTGAGTCAATGGAAACAGAATGTGTGTGAGTGTGTGTGTTACAGAGAACGATAGCAAGTGCGTTACGGGGGGGAGAGCGAGTGCGTTACAGAGGGGGAAGTGAACACGTTATGGACGGGGGAGAGCGAGTGCGCTACGGACGGGGGAGAGCGAGGGCGTTACGGAGGGGGGAGAATGAGGGCGTTACGGAGGGGGGAGAGCAAGGGCGTTACAGAGCGAGGAGAGCGAGTATATTACGGAGAGGGGAGAGCGAGTACATTAAGGAGCGGGGAGAGCGAATGCGTTACGGAGGGGGAAGACCCAGTGCATCTCAAAGGGGGAGAGTCATTGCAATACACAGGAGGAGAGTCTGTGTGTTACAGAAGGGAAAGTCACTGCTTATGCATTTAAAAAAAAACCTCTGCATTTGACAGTGTGTATTACAGTGATTCATCTTTGCATCAAGGTGAGAATAGTGAGTGTCAAAAAGAGGATCATGTTTGCAGATCGGCTGCACTGTTACATTGACGGCAGTATTGGCTGTGCACTGCAGGATTGCCGGTGTGATTGGGAGCATATAAAAATGTGTATGCCAAAAATAAACAGAATCATGTCTTAAAAAACCAAAAGATAAAGATACATGAGCCCCGGATGGCTATATAGCAGGGAATGCAAACTGCATTTCTGAATGTGTGAGCTGCTTACAGCATCAGACAAAGGTGGTCTGTGGTCTGTGCCCCCCCCCCCCCCATTCCCCAGTTTAATTGTGACATTTGCAGATGTGGCGTTACCAACTCTGCCATAATTTAAATTAATAAACTTTCTCAAACTGCAGCAGAAGCAGCCAAGAGAGGCTGACACTGTGAATGAGCTTTCATACATAACTAAGAAAGGCACTGCATCTTGATGCGGTGACAGAGTGAGAAGTAACCTTCGCCCGTGTGAAATTCCAAAGAAATGGCTTTGGCAATTGCTGCTAAAATGCTTTTTAAACAGCCCGTGGAACCCCATGCTGAGTGTCCCCAGTTCCCTGGCCCCACCCCTCGCCTCAAGCCCATCCCCGCCCCATGCCCCCTGGCCC
>JAODLD010000047.1:372132-383543 GCA_026781065.1 Mormyrops boulengeri | reverse complement strand
ACACATACATACATATATATATATATACATACACACACACACACACATATACATATATACATACACACACACATACACGTATATTATATTCACACATATGGCAAAAATTAAACTGCAATTTCGTTTTGTTAAAGGTACAGAAGGACTTTTGGTTGGTTGCGAGAACAGAGGAAGCTGGAGAAATGCAAGTGTCATGAAATGTAACAGCTGATATATCAAAAGTTATACCAATCGCAGATCTGTGCAGCGGCAAATAAGAATACATTAAATGACCTTTGAAAAATGATGATGCATTTTTAAGCATACTGCACGACTACATTAATTTTTAATTAAAATTTACAATGACAAACCGTGTACTCAAATATAACCAAGCTACTGAGCTAAAACTACACAATTAAAACAGAATATAACAGTTCTTTATTTAATAACTGCTACACAAATACTGTGAATGATGGAATTATTTTTCAATAGATTTAAAGAAACGTAATAAAAAATTTTTTTTTTCTTAGTCTTGTTTGAATGCACGTGCATCCACACACACGTGCACATACTTGTGCACACAGCGATGCTTTATAAGGAACAAGCACTAATGATATAAAATTAATGTCTTTGTGTCTTCTAGCTTTTCATGTGTTTTCTGTGGCAGTTCTGACAACAAACCAACCTCAAGTTTCACATAAATAAAGCTGACAATGACATTTTATTTTATTTATTTTTTGCCTGGCTAATTTGGATGGAATATGCACATCAATTACACTCGCTAGCTCATGGTACATATGTTTGTAAGATGAGCTGTGTGGAGGTCATTATTGAAATGGTAATAGGGAAGATATAAAAAAAAGACAACTTTGCAGGACAATGGCTGATGGTGAACGAGTGCACGCTCGCTGAATTCCCGCAGCGAGCCTTGCAGAGTTCCTGCCGTAACCAGGACATATCACGGCACCAGAGAAAGGGCAGCAGGCAGGACGAGCCGCATGCTCCGGCTCACAGCAGTCGCGTATGTGAATGGCACATGAAGCAAGTGTCTGCCTGAAGTGCCACACCATTTGGAAGCAGCACTTCATAAAACCCATGCTGCAATCACGTGGCATACCTCTCAGCCATCACAATCAATAAATTGTAATTTAATGCTGGATTTTAATTAGACGTTTCATTGTGATTAAAATGTCAGTATGATTTAGAAAGCACATGTATTTGTCATTTTACCTTCTGCAGGTAGCTTTCAGGTGTTAGATACACGTCTCCCCTCATGGCACCGGTAATAAAATATGAGCCTCGTGATTGGGCACAGACTAACAGCAGCAGGGATAATAGCACAGATCCCCATCCAAAGCCCCAGCGTTGTTCTTGAGGGCGCCAAAAGACGGCTACCAAAGATTCAGTCCAATTACACAAAACACGACTTGGGAGGGGGGCAGCGTGCCCCCCCACGGTGGTCCACAGGGGCGGAGTCCATTCACACGGAGGCTTTGCATTGAGACTGTTGCTTCCGCTCCACTTGATGCCAATGGAACAGCGACGCCGAGCCCCCAAGCCCCGGCCCCCAGCCAGCCGCCCACTCGCCGGGGCCCCGCTGATTAGCACCCTACCTGGCTCTCGGAGGAGGCTCCCTCGCCCTCTAGCAGCTCGTTGCGAACCTCGTCACTGTAGGCGATGCGTGACCTTTTCTGGGGGGGACGACAACAAAAATAAGCGTCAGCATGGCTGTGCTGGACATAACTCACACTCATGCAGCACGAGGGCCCTCTACCGGAGGAGGCGGGGCCGAGCCTTGCCTAGCCCGGCGGGACAGGGCATCCGTGCGGCCATGCCTCCATCCGCCTGTCCCCCCAAAACAAAAATAATCACAGAAAACCCCTTTTTCTACTAAATAAATAAAATGAGAAGAATAAGAAAAAAAGGCAGAGAGAAGTAGAAAATGTTCTGGTGAAGTGGCAGTGATAAATGTGCACTCAGCCCCATCTGCGCTGGCAGCTCAGTGCTGTCACGGCCCTGTGATAACGGGGATGTGAGCAGCACACGGAATAATTCATCACGTGCTGTTCGGAGACTGGTGTTCCGGCACGCCACGGCTCTTCCTGCACCCCCTCGGAGCGCATAGAGGGGAGCAGCTGGAGGCACAGCTCACCACATGCCGAGGAAGGCTGCAGCTTTGGGGGTACCTTGTTTACAAACATATAGCCCCTTTAAAGAGAGGGAAGGCAAGGCCCTGCTCCCAGCACAGCGCCCCCACACGCCTCATGCGGGAGAGCTGACATGTGCTCCCTCTGCTCGGTTATATTTAGCGAATGGCAGAAGGGTTCATCTCTCATCTCTGAAGGTGCGCAGAAAGCAGACACACAGCACACCGATCATGCACACCACACCCCTGCCTGTTGGATGCGCTCTGCTCTGTTTGTAAACTAATGCATTTGTGTGCATGCATCCGTCAGCACAAGGCCTTTTTAGCTACTATTAGCATGAGGAAACTAACCATTCGGTCTGTCCCCTGAAAGCAGAGGAGCCCAGCTCTGAAGGGGCTCATCTGTGTACCAACAAGTCAGGATGCAGAGCTGCTACCCGAAGATCAACTTGGCAAGGGGTGTGAGAGTGGCGGTGCGCTCAATCTCAGGCAGGACACAACCGTGAGACCCTGTGTAAGAGAGCGGCGGTGCAGTCACTCTCAGGCAGGACACAGCCCTGACACCCTGTGTAAGACAGCGGCGGTGCACTCAATCTCAGGCAGGACACAGCCGTGAGACCCTGTGTAAGACAGCGGCAGTGCACACGCTCTCAGGCAGGACACAAATTAGCAGGAGAACATTTTAAAATGAATTTGAGGAAGCACTTCTTTACACAGTGTATAGTTAGAGTATGGAATAGTCTTCCTGCTAGTGTAGCGCACGCTAAAACCCTGGGTTCCTTTAAATCAGAGCTAGATAAGATTTTAACAACTCTGAGCTATTAGTTAAGTTCTCCCCAAACAAGCATGATTGTTTGTAAATTTCTTATGTTCTTATGACACTGTGTAAGACGCTCGCAAGGAAGCACAGAATATTAAGTCAAACAATATGTGCATGTGACAGAATTTATATATCAATTATTTTAAGGTAAAAAGATCCAAAAGTCATTCAAGTACAGAAGGTAAACATATTCCATTTTGCTCTTTTAACATAAACCATGAAACAATAAAACACAAATAATATTCAGAGATACCTTTTTCAAAAAGGCTAACTAAGCCATAATCTATAATGCAAATGACTAGAACCACCATCTAGAACTTTTGTTACAAAGAATAACACACTGTTTATAAAGAATCATACAGTGTCTGGATAAACAAATATGTATATTCTCTTGACGTGAAGAAACACAAAACGACACTTATCGGCTGCCATGTGTCACAATTCAGTCTGCTGGCCAATAGTGTGCAAGTTTAGGAATGTTGCATATCCCGTAAATGAGACTTCAGGAAACACTTAATTTGAATCAACATCCTGGACTGAATCTTTGTCTGTCTGAGAAGGTTCATGTGAGAGCTGAGAGCATGGCTTGCTTGCCAGTGTAATGTCAATCTGAATGATGCGTAAAGAAAGACAGACCAGAACACAGACTTTATCCTAAAAGTGGAAAAGATGACTGCTTCTCTCAGCCTAACCATGCACTGTGTGCTGACAGCAGCCAGCAGCCAGCCGCCAGCCGCCGCCATGCAGCTCAGCAGTGGAAGTTAACGCTGCTCCCGACAAGGACCTGAGCTTGGAGGGCCCTCATAACGACGAGTTGACCAAGTCTGTACAGTACGCTGCCGCAGAAAGCACATGAACAAATCAATGCAATTCATGGTAAATCCAACGGAAAAGTTTTAACAAAAAATATTTGAACAACTTCATCCTTCTGCTTGTTTAGGGAAGGCGCAAGAGGTCTCAAATTAAAACTGCAGAGAGGCACATGAAACCAGGCCGGGAGCACTTTGAATTTCAGAGAGAATGAGTACTCTCATAACTTACCTCACTGCCATGCAAGCGAAAACAGTTTTCTTATCCTTTTGAAAGGTCTTCCTTTTGTCACATTTTTTAATCTTGGGTGAGAAATTGCTTCTATTCCCGGAAGCACAAAAAAGTACAAAGATCTTTCCTAGCTTTATGCAAAATGGTCTGTCTGCCTTTTAAACAGACATATCTCATCAAACCGAGGACTGAGGTTTACATGTCAAATACAAATACACGTCAAACGCACATTTTCCCTTTGCTGACAGGGATCAAAAGACTGCTCTATATTCCAGCATTAGTCTGTACATTACATATGTAAATCAACACTTCTGTCAAAACAAATAATACATACATCAACTTGCGCAGGACTTATAGATTCAAGTTAGAACAACAGATAGTTATACTTCATTAATAACAAATTGTAAATTAAATTATTGTTACCGAGCAGTAATTTATCATTTATTACATTATTTCAACAAAGACTGACAAAGAGACAGATTTGTGTGTTTTGTTTTTCCTGGGTCATAGGACCATGCTTGGAATGAAATGACAACTGAAAATGTTAGGGGAGGCGTCCCCTGACAGAACTGCCAGTAGGGGGCAGGAGCAGCAGGCTAGAGGAGCACAGCTCATCTCTCCGGCGCTGACACAGTCGGCAGCTCCCACAGCAGGAATAATTAATCCCAATCAGGCGGCGCAGACTGCTCACTCTCCTGTCACGCAGGCGGCGGCAGTGCCGGAGTCAGCATGCACAAATAATTGTGCTAGCTCTGAAAGCTACAAATATAAACAGTTCATTAAATTGCCCATAAAAGGCGTAAAATACCCAGGGGCAGGGTTTAATGAGACGGCCTGAAGTGACTGGGGTGCCAGTCTGCTTCTGCAGCCTCCCCCCCACCCCCCACTCCCAGCCCCCGCCACACGCAGCTGGTGGCACGGCAAGCTGAACAGTAATTAACGACATTTAATTTACAAAGTGTGTTTCATTAAGAGTTTTGACCACGGGCAGCGAATGGCCATTTCCCATCTTTTGGTCGCTAAAGTCGTGCTCCACGCGGCCCTTTACCCTGCCTATGAGTAAACAGCATGTCAACAAATGGCACTTCAGGAAACATTTCAAACTGCCTACATGCTTCTACATTTGCATTGTGTACCACTAAAGGTACATGCATTCAGTGGCCACTATGTTAGGGACACCTACATAGTACCAGCTAGGACCCCTTTTTGTACCCAGAACCGCTGAAGGACAGAGGAGCGCTGTGTTCAGAGATGCCTTCCTGCACACCGCTGCTGTGCTGAGCAGATATTTCTCCACTTCCTGTTGGCCTTAATGAGTCTGGCCATTCTCCTCTGACCTTTCTCATTAACCAGGTGTTATCAAACGCAGAGCTGCAGCCAGCAGGACATTTTTATGTGCAAATCCCAGGAAGGTGGCCATTTTTGAGGGCATACTCACACTTGGCCCAGTTGCCTTGTACCGTGCCTGAGCACGATTGGCCCTCCTCCATACTCCCCCGCTGGTCTGTGCTCACATTGTACTTAATGATCCTGGCCCAAGCACGCTTTCGTCATCACCGTGTGACTTTTTTGTGTTGAAGAAAACATAGGAAGGAAAGTGCCATCGCACAGCAGAATGATTAATGTCCATATTTTGTGGGTTATTTGTTTGTGAGTTGTTTTGGGTAGGAAGACACACACAAATTTATCAACTATGCAATGCAGCTATTTTTATTTATTCATGCTGCACCAATAACAAAATAGTCCAACATTTTACCAAATATCTCAGAGTTTGTGCAGACTAGTGTTGCATGGGATACTAGAACTGAAAAGGTATAGTGGTAACACGTTTTTGAAAGCTGTAAGGTATTATATTTCTTAAGTACTGGTACTAATTACACTATTACAGATATCGCTAACCATCAAATGAGAACCATATACTTAGTATGTTTGAACTGCATCCAGAAAAAAGATTGTCCGGAGAAGCAAAAGTGAGCGCTACAATCAGTCCTGTGTCATGCCAACAGTAAAGCATCCTGAGACCATTCATGTGTGGGGTTGCTTCTCAGTAAAGGGAATGGGCTCACTCATAATTTTGCCTAAGAACAAAGGCCATGAATAAAGAATGGTACCAAAACATCCTCCAAGAGCAACTTCTCCCAACCATCCAAGAACAGTTTGGTGATGAGCAATGCCTTTTCCAGCATGATGGAGCACCGTGCCATAAGGCAAAAGTGATAACTAAGTGACTTAGGGAACAAAACATCAACATTTTAGGTCCATGGCCAGGACCTTAATCATATTGATTGTGGTCAATCCTCAAGAGGCGGGTGGATAAACAAAAACCCACAAATTCTGACAAACTCCATGCATTGATTATGCAAGAATGGGCTGCCATCAGTCAGGATTTGGCCGAGAAGTTGACTGACAGCATGCCAGGGTGGATTGCAGAGGCCTTGAAAAAGAAGGGCCAACACTGCAAATATTAACTCTTATAATGCATAAATTTAATGCAATTGTCAATAAAAGCTTTTGACACTTACGGAATGCTTGTAATTATACTTCAGTATACCATAAAAACATCTGACAAAATGATCTACAAACACTGAACCAGCAAATTTTGTGAGAACCTTGTGTCATTCTCAAAACTTCTGGCCACAACTGTACTCCTACACACAATTTTTCACAACACACACACAAAAAAAGTATATTGGTTATCGATTGAATTTTCTGATGCAAAAATATGGAGACATAGGCAGAAAATGTATTGATTGATGCACTAAATGAAGTTAAGGTACAAAAATGATTCCATCTGCTCAATTTTTGCTCAGTCTCTTTCCCCTCACTTACACGTAATTTCCAAGTTAGCGCCAGTGTTTGTGGTCAACCAATAAGCAAGCTATTCCTGCAAGCGTCTCCCCAGTAGTTTGTGTTCAAAGTCCAATTTGTTTGACTAGTATAATCACTGTGTACCCTGCTCATACATAGTGTGCTTAACCATGCCCTGACCCACTAGACGGAGTGGGCCAGACCACGGTTATACATACTGGAGCCCAGTATGCATTTAGTGCAAATCACTAACCGTGCCCAGGTACGAAACACAGGGATGCGACCGACACACACATGCGCACATGTACATTATGCATGAACTGAACTCAGAAGGAACAGATCGGGTAGGCTGTACTGATCGCGTCATTTTTTCCCCTGGAAACCGGCACCGTAAGTACACCACAACCACATTAGCATGCTGCCTGTATTCCCCTGCATTGGAAGTGCACTACAACGGAATGCTGTGTGTATTCACTGGCACAAGAAGTGCACCACGATAGCATGTTGCATGTATTCACCTGCACTGTAAGTGCACCAAGACCATGTTGGCATGCGGCGTATATTCAACTGCAGTGTAAGTGCACCACGACCGCTTCAGCATGCTGCGTATATTCAGCTGCACTGTAAGTACACTGTTACTGCATTGAATGAATTCAGATGTTGCCGCATGATTGTCTTAACAGCAAACCTAATACATAATACAAACACCTAATAAAGTGGCCACTGAGTATGTGTGTGTATCCACAGTATGCACATATATTCATAAGCATATTCCATCAGCAAGACACATTTGCTACCACATTCCATACCGACCAAAACAAGCAGCTAAAAGTGAACACAGTTTAAAAATAGAACAGAAGAGGCTGTGCACACTGGAACAGAAGAGGTTGTGCACACAGGATCAGAAGAGGCTGTGCTAAACACACGTGAGACACAGCAATAGCTTCCTTGATAATTCTTTCGTCATGGAAGCACTGCCCTGCCAGCAGCAGCACTCATTCATCACAGAGGGGGCAACACACTGCCCTATCAGCAGCAGCACTCACTCATTATGGAGAAGGCAGCATACTGCCCAGCCAGCAGCAGCACTCATTCATCATGGAGGGGGCAGCACACTGCCCTGTCAGTGGCAGCACTCACTCATCACAGAGGGGGCAGCACACTGCCCTGTCAGCAGCAGCACTCACTCATCATGGAGGAGGCAGCATACTGCCCAGCCAGCAGCAGCACTCACTCATCATGGAGGGGGCACCACATTGCCTTGCCAGCAGCAGCATGCAGGGTACACATGCTCAAAAAAGCTCACATGCGAAAATGTGTCAGGTAAAAATGAGGCAGGTGGGATCAGGTGGTGATAACACCTGATTGATTATCTCAAGGCGTTTAACTTCTTGTTATTTGATCATATTTTCCCTGTATGAAGAGGCTTATTCTATAATAATATTATAAAATGAACAGAAAAAGTTAATCACAATTATTTTTATGACAATTAATCGATCACTAAAAACACGTACAAGTCTGAAATAACTTGCAAATATTAAAACTGACCCTCAAAACCAAATCAGCACAAATGGAGACTACACATGGCAGACCACAGATGGCACATGACAGACTGCAGATGGCACATGACAGACTGCAGATGGCACATGGCCGAGCAGGGGTAGGCATACTTATTGCCCCCTGGCTGGGCGCCTGCACATTGGGGTTTACCGCAGTGGACGAGAGGGTAGCCTCCCTTTGCCTTCGGGTGGGGGGACGGGTCCAGACTATTGTTTGTGCTTATGCGCCAAACGGCAGTTCAGAATACCCACCCTTTTTGAAGTCCTTGGAAGGGGTGTTGGAGAGCACTCATCCTGGGGACTCTCTTGTTCTGCTGGGGGACTTCAATGCTCACGTGGGCACCTGGAGTGGCGTGATAGGGAGGAACGGCCCCCCCGATCTGAACCCGAGCAGTGTTTTGTTATTGGACTTCTGTGCTCGTCACGGATTGTCCGTAATGAACACCATGTTCAAGCATAAGGGTGTCCATATATGCACTTGGCACCAGGACACCCTAGGCCGCAGTTCGATGATCGACTTTGTAGTCATGTCATCGGACTTGTGGCCGCATGTCTTGGACACTCGGGAGAAGAGAGGGGCGTAGCTGTCTGGGTTGTGGGTTGGCTTCGCTGGTGGGGGAGGACACTGGCCAGGCCTGGCAGGCCCAAGCGTATAGTGAGGGTCTGCTGGGAACGTCTGGCAGAATCCCTTGTCAGGAGGAGCTTCAACTCCTACCTCCGGCAGAACTTCTCCCATGTCCCGGGGGAGGCGGGGGACATTGAGTCCGAATGGGCTATGTTCCACGCCTCTATTGTGGAGGCGGCTGACCAGGGCTGTGGCTGTAAGGTGGTCGGTGCCTGTCGCGGCGGCAATCCCCGAACCCGCTGGTGGACACCGGTGGTGAGGGATGCCATCAAGCTGAAGGAGGAGTCCTATTGGGCCTTTTGGCCAGTGGGACTCCAGAGGCAGCTGACGGGTACCAGCGGGCCAAGCGGAATGTGGCTTCGGCGGTCGCTGAGGCAAAAAACTCAGGTGTGGGAGGAGTTTGGCGAGGCCATGGAAAACGACTTCCGGACGGCTTTGAGGAGATTCTCGCCCACTATCCGGGCAGCTCAGGACGGGAAAGCGGGGCAGCATCAACACTGTTTATGGGACATTTTGGGTCAGTGGAGGGAATACTTCAAAGACCTCCTCAATCCCACCGACACACCTTCCAATGAGGAAGCAGAGTCTGGGGACTTGGGGGTGGACTCCCATATGTCTGGGGCGGAGGTCACTGAGGTGGTTAAAAAGCTCCTCAGTGGCTGGGCCCCGGGGGTGGATGAGATATGCCCAGAGTTCCTTAAGGCTCTGGATGCTGCGGGGCTGTCCTGGTTGACACGCATCTGCAACATTGCATGGACATCAGGGGCAGTGCTTCTGGACTGGCAGACCGGGGTGGTGGTCCCCCTTTTTAAGAAGGGGGACCAGAGGGTGTGCTCCAACTATAGGGGGATCACACTCCTCAGCCTCCCAGGTAAAGTCTATTCAGAGGATCTGGAGAGGAGGGTCCGTCAGATTGTCGAACCTCGGATTCAGGAGGAGCAGTGTGATTTTCGCCCCGGCTGTAGAACAGTGGACCAGCTCTATACTCTCGGCAGGGTCTTGGAGGGTTCATGGGAGTTTGCCCAAACAGTCTACATCGGTTTTGTGGACTTGGAGAAGGCATTCCACCGTGCCCCTCGGGGAGTCCTGTGGGGGAGTGCTCCAGGAGAATGGGGTGCCGGGCTTCCTTATAAGGGCTGTTCGGTCCCGGTATCACTGGTGTCAGAGCTTGGTCCGCATGGTCGGCAATAAGTCAGACTCGTTTCCGGTGAGGGTTGGACAACGTCAGGGCTGCCCTTTGTCACCGATTCTGTTCATAGTTTTTATGGACAGAATTTCTAGGCGCAGCCAGGGCATTGAGGGTATCTGGTTTGGTGACCTCAGGATTGGGTCTCTGCTTTTTGAAGATGATGTGGTTCTGTTGGCTTCATCGGACTGTGACCTGAACCACAGAGTCAGTGATCACATACTGCATCACTGCATAGTACTCTGGATGCACCTCAAAGAACAGGAAGATCCTGCAGCGCATCATCAGGACAGCCCAGCGGATCACTGGCTCCCAGCTTCCTTCACTGGAACAAATCCAATGCACCCAGTGCAGCCGCAGAGCTGGAAAAATAATCAAGAACCCTTCCCACCCTGGACACAAACTTTTTACACCTCTGCCATCTGGTAGACGCTACAGAACCCTGTACACATGCACAACCCGGCTGAGGAACAGTTTTTACCCAACATCCATCACACTTCGGAACTCTCAGCACTGATCTCGAACATTCTGAAGCAATATCCCACATGTACAATTCCCATACTTATGTGCATTTAGTCTATTTGAAAAATCTACCTCTGTGAACTTACCAGCACCTTATTGTGTGTGTGTATATGTGTGTGTGTGTATATATATATATATATACACATATATATATATATACACATATATATACATATACATACATACACACACATACATACATATATATATACATATATACACACACACGTATATATTTTGTACATGTATAGCGTCTATACATACTCTCCCATTCTATTTAATTGTAAATATACTGTGCATCTGCTAGTGTATTCCAAACTAAATGTCATTGTACTTACAATGAGAATCATCCATCCATCCATCCATCCTTCCATCCATCCATCCATCCATCCCACTGGGACAGTTCGCAGCCGAGTGTGAAGCGGCTGGGATGAGAATCAGCACCACCAAATCGGAGACCATGGTCCTCAGCCAGAAAAGGGTAGAATGCTCTCCTCGGGTCGGGGAGGGGGTCCTCCCCCAAGTGGAGAACTTTACGAGTGAGGGAAGGATGGAACGGGAGATCGACAGGCAGATCGGTCATGATGGTCATGAGCTATGGGTAGTGACCAAAAGAATGTGATCGCGAGTACAAGCGGACGAAATGAATTTCCTCCGCAGGGTGGCTGGGCTCTCCCTTAGAGATAGGGTGAGGAGCTCGGTCATTCGGGAGAGACTCAGAGTAG
>JAODLD010000047.1:320948-338638 GCA_026781065.1 Mormyrops boulengeri | reverse complement strand
GGGGGGGCATGTCCTAGTGGGGGGGTACACCCTGTGGGTTGGGCATACACTGGGGGGGGGGTGTGTGCTAGGGGGGTACACACTGGGGAGGGTACACACTGGATGTTACCTGCTTGTATTTTATCCAGTGGTATGGCTGCCCTGACTTCCGGTAACCCAGACACGGTCCATTGCCTGTGGAGAACAAATAGCTGCCAAAAAAACCTGAAAGTCGGCCGAACAAGAGTGCTGCCCTGACCCAGGAGACAGCCCTGCTCTGCCACCTCTGTGCATGTCCCTCATGACTTTACAGGTCCTAACCATCACCACCTCACACTAACAGTGATAATCAAGCTGCTCTGCCTTTGAGTTCCCTCCAGAGTCAATTCCTTTCATCTCCTCAGAGGTGTTATGGAAGTTGGGGTCTCCTGATGCGTGTAGACCCCTCTGGAAAACTTGTTCACCTTAGAGGTGTTAAGGAAAGGCAGCTGGAATCACCTGATGCATGCAGTCCCCTCTGGAAGATCTCATACAGCGTCTTTGCATCTTCATAGTAGCAGGACACCAGGTTGTCATCTTTCAGCAGAGTGTTTTTTCTGGCGCCATCCTGCAGAGGGACACACCACCTCCCTGCTACAAATGATCCACTGCCTCTGCCTTGAGTTCCCTCATGAGCCCTGGGAGCTATGCCAGAGGTCAGGGGTCATCAGGAAATGTGCATCTGTCTGCCCCCTTTATGATGTCATTTTTATTCATCGTTTTAATGTATAAACATTTCAGATATTAAAATGATTGTATGTGACTGACTGAAAATTCTTCTGATTCACTAAATCAGAAGCAAACATGGTTACTCCAGTTCGTCATGGCGACAGCTCACCCTGATTCCAACGGTCTGCTGGTTCAGGTCTACAGGTGCTCGTAGTGCCTCGGGCCGAGTGTTTAGCCAAAGCAGGGCCGCCGCACCCACGCTAACCACAGCCAAGAGTACTGGCGTGGGGAGGGGCGAGAACAGGAAGTGCAGGACAGCTTCCATGCTGCAGTCTCCTGGATGAGGAGGTGGGCATGGTCAGACAGCACCAGAAAGGGCTCATTAAGGATGCTGATCAAGGGCAGGGCAAATGACTTCATGCTAAACATGAATGACTCTCTGTTAAGGATCAGATCTCTGTTCAGGATCAGCCCTGCATGTACATACAGTGCACCGAGTTACTCATAACAGCTTCTGTCCTAACGATGTGACAATTGCATGTGCATAACATACGATGTCAATATTAATATTGGTCATCACCCAGCCCTGTTATATACCATGGGCATTTCTGAATTCAGTACAGAAGCCCCCACCAGGCGGCAATGATGTCATTCTGCACAGGTACCAGTTTTTCACGGCAGTGAAAAATGAACACAAGAAGTACCCCTGACTTCACTGCTTTTTTGTAGTAGAAGTTTGACACCTGGTGCCCTAAATACCTTTGCTATAACTCTTCTTTGATATGTGTTTTGGGTCATTATCTTGCTGAATAAAGCACTGGCCAGTCACCAACTCTGTCATCAGGAAAGCTGCCCTCCCACCCCAATGTAGTGCCCTCCCAAAGTGTGCAGACCTCATATTCTCAGCCTTCCTCGTCTCACACAAGCATGCCAGCTGCACTCGCATGTTTTACATTTTTATATATTCACTCATGTGAATAAGGAAGCATAACTAGTTCAAAACACAGATAACCATGCTTTGCAGCAGGTGTACTCAAACGTTTGACAGATGTGTGAGGTATTTACCAGTGTATGAAAGTGTGTGTCTGTGAGATTATCTCTGATGACACAGACAGCATGCATCACTGCAGACAGACAGACATTAGTACAAGATAAATTATTTTTGTTTAAATTTCCAATTATGGTTTTCTAGACATGCGTTAATAGCAATTAACTAAACACTAAAGGGTATCCTTCACTACAGTAAACCAGAAACACAATGACCAGTATAACGAATGAACAACATACTTGCAATATATAGTAATAAATAGTAACAAGCAGCAAATAAATCAGATTAAATTAAGTAACTAATCTTTCAAATAAATGTTCACTTTTGACCTTTATATTGTGCATCGAGTAAAGGAGTGAGGAGTAAAGGAATGATCTGTGATCTCATTCACATTTCTGGTGTTAAGATGACATATCCCTGTGAGCTCCTAGTCTTCATTCCAAATCATCCTCTAAAGGCTTAGATGTATTTGACATGGTGTGTGTATCACAGTCTGGCCACTGGGGGGCACAGTGATTGACTTGTTGTGCGGACCTTTCGAGAGTGACTGTGTCTGGAGAAAGAAGCGGAGTGAGCCAGTGGCTCTACAGAGAATAAATGGTGTGGAAGTGAACTGGAGTAAAACGTGAGGCACTGAAAGGATGGAAAACATGGGAAGGAAACAAAGAGATCATTGCGCAGGACTTTTTTACTGCTAGGAAAGCATCTCACTGAAGTTTCCTTTATAAAAATGCACTAAGCACAGCCATCCTTCTAAGTTTTTTTTATAAGCGTCAAATACAGCACGTATTTCAGTTAGCATTAGGCTGTTTGCAGAGCACATTCAGATTTGTTGGTGGCTCTTTAATGCACCTTGTGTAAATGTAAATAGTAGAAAAAGAGTTATTTCAGTAAGCTGTACATATTTTTTTGTTCAAAATAAATAACTAGACTTATATCTGATATTGAGTTTAAATTTTGCCTCATGTTCCTCCTCCTATAAAAATACTAGGACTTGCACACAGCTTTCTCCTCATGGATGAAGCACATTTCTGATGAGGACGCGGCAGAGGATTGGGCTGTGCTGCCTCTTCTTACCTCTGTCAGAAAAATCTTGAGATGGCCCCTGGGCTCAGCAGAGTCGTTTCTGAGGTCCTCACGGATTCTCACAGGTTCTTCAAGCCACACGAAGAAAGGAGAGGACGCATCTCAGCTAGGATCACTCAAGGGATGGACAACACACCTACGACTTTTGGACCTTAGTTATCTTCTTACAGATAAAAGGGCTTGATTAAAGTACATACGTGAGCAGGGGGCAGTGGGCCAACAATGAAATTACTACAAATTCACTTTTCTAGATCAAACAGCTTTTGAAGAACCACCAGTGGGTTTTGCTGAAAATAGAACTAATTAGATCAATGTTCATCAACACCTTGAACTTGTGCCGGATAAGATTGATGGATGTATGCAATTATTGTAGGTTTTACAATATGTAGTATTTGAATTTCAATCTGTTATTGTACAACACAATGTGGGGCGTCATGGTAAAACTGTGGTTAGCATGATGCCCCACACCTTTGGGTCCAATTCTTCATGGATGTGAAGCTTGCCATGTCCTCCCCGTATCATCGTGGGGTTTCCTCCGGCTACTCTGGTTTCCCCCCACAGTCGAAAAACACATTAAGGTGAATTTGAGTTGCCAAATCATCTACAGGTGTGAATGTGTGTGGATGGTGTGTGAGTTGCCTGTGGTGGGTTGGCACCCTTCCCTGCAATAGGTTGGCACCCCGTCCTGGATTATTCCCTGCCCTGCGATGGGTTTGCGCCCCCTCCTGCGTTATTCCCTGCCCTGGGATGGGTTGGCACCCTGACCTGGATTATTCCCTGCCCTGTGATGTGTTGGCACCCTGACCTGGGTTGTTCCCTGCACTGGGCCTGTGGCTACCTGGATAGGCCTTGGAAGGTCAATGTTCCATGATGCACAATGCAGGCTCTACAATGTCACAGTGCAACTTGGTTATCCAGGTCCTAGAAGGTCAGTGTTTGGCAGGTTTATTCTACACACTAGAATAATTCTGTTCTTGTTCTAGACTTTCTGTACATGCTTATTTTTTAATCATAGTAAATCTGAGAAAGCAAAACATGTTTTCAGGAGACTTTACAGGCACCTGCGTATTCAGGTAACACCTTATTTGAGCCAGATTAATAGTGGTGCTAATGAGAGTGAAAACCAGCAGTGACATGGGGTCCAGTGAGGCTGAGAAACACAGGTCCTTCAGGAAAACCTGCTTCTCAGTATCATATCCATGGACTGGGGGCCACATGTCTGTCCCTAGTAATGCCAGTTGCTCACCTGTGGCTATTAACACATCTCAGGAACAGAGTAATTGGCCCAACACAACACTTGAGCTCCCAGGTCAGCTGTTAGCAGTTTCATGCATTCATGTTTGAGGCAGAGTAGTTGACAGCACTGGTGCTATCAAACTGGCATAGCAACGGAGTAGCAGTATTTCATATATCCTTTTAAATCCATTAACTTGTATTTTTTTAAAGTAAAGTTTTTATTTTAATTTTTGCCAGGCCTTAATTCCTCAGAACAAAACTGTAGATATTGTAGATGGTGAGATACATCCATAACATATCCATTTATTTATTTATCAAACACTTTCTTCCAAAGTGAGCTTCAACATGAGACAGAATGAGCATGCAGCTGTCAAGGAGCTAACAGGTACAAGTTCAAGATGCATACTCACTGATAGACACTCAGTGACACATTCACTGATACACTCACTGGTACACTCACTGATACTCTCTGATACACAGTCAGTGACTCATTCACTGATACACTCACTGAACACACATTCACTGATACTTTCTGATACGTATTCACTGATACACATTCAGTGACACATTCACTGATATACTCTGATACGCGTTCACTGATACACACTCACTAATACACACACTGATACTCTCTGATATGCACTCACTGATACACACTCACTGATACTCTCTGATACGCACTCACTGATATACACTCACTGATATACACTGTCTGATACACAGTTACCGATACACACTTACTGACACACTCACTGATACACACTCTCTGATACAGTCTCTGAAACACACACACTGATATTCACTGACTGACACACTCACTGATACACTCACTGACACACACTCTCTACAGTGTTGACAACTTTGGTCAGCTGGCTGGCATGAGATTTTCAGTTCGAGTCCACACATGCATTTGCATGTATGCAACAGTTTTATTACCTTGTAAATAGTATGTAGGGTTTGCAAACTACCCCAACACTTTTGATGTAGCTAATTTTAGGCTTATAATGGAATAATATAGATGTGCCTTTTTTGTGTGAGCGTGTGAGTCTGAAAGTGTGCAACCCCGTTTCTGATACACCCTCACTAACAGACACTCACTGATATATACTCTCTGATACACACTCACTGACAGACACTCACTGATATACACTCTCTGATACACACTCACAAATACACTTACTGATATACACTTATTGATGCACATTCTCTGATTCACACTCACCAGTACACACTCACTGATACCTACTCTCTGATAAGCACTCTCTGATACACACTCAATGAAACACTATATTAATAAACATTAGCAATTGGTGTCATCGTTGCAGAATGCATACAAGAGGAACAATATCAAAATGTGTGTAGGGAGGCTCAAGCCTGTTTTCCTGGACACAGGGGGTCCTTGCATAATGAAAGGTTGAGGACCAGAGATCTAGGGTACTCAAGTGTCAGGATCAGTCCCTGCCTTGTCCTGTTTTGTCTGTTCCCCGCTTGACCAGCAGGTGTCGCCAGCTGTCCCATTCCTTCCTCAGTGTTGTAGCACCTTTACTGGTTCCTAGTGTGTTTCCCTGCTCCCTGGGCTGCCATGTAGCTGAATGAGCTAAGTGAGCGGCTGAGAACAGTATATCCCTATTGTCTTGGGTTTGACATTTTAGTTTGTGCCCTTTTTACATCATGTCATTATATTTTAATCAACATGTCTTTCTGCATTGGTTCTTGTGGTGTGCCTTTGTTTTTAGGTATCCCTGCTAGGCTTTAGGTTTTTATGTTCTGTTTCACAAATGTTCCTAGTCTCTCTAAGTGTCTGAAGTACTTAGTACTTGTTCATGACCCTCACTTGTTCTCTGCAACTCTTAGTTCTTTGTCTGTAGTTTGAAATAGCCCAAGCTGTCCCTTGTTTAGCCTTGTGCCTGCCCTTGCGCTGTTCCTTTATCGGTTGTTGTAGGTGTTTGTACTTTTGTTACCTGTAGGTGTCAGTTTGTTTGCCATGTGATCTCTGTTTATGCTTCTTGGTTTAACTCCTTTCCCAGTTAGTTACTTGGTTAGTTAGTTAGTTAACTAGCTTGTTGTCTTGTTCTTCTGTTTTGGTTCCAGTTTGTTTTTGCTTGTCTCCCTGGAATACCAGGGACCTGTTTCAAACAGCAGGATTTCTTGCTTAGCCTGACCACTTGTCAGATTTAAGGTACCCCAGTTTAAATGGGCTTTATCGTTGTTGACTTGCATTTAGCCCAGACTACCTTAAATCTGACAAGTTATCTGGCTAAGCAAGAAATCCTGCTTTCTGAAACTGTGCCCAGTGCTAGCCATTTTTAGCAATATCACTTGATAACAGTGCATTATGCGATATTTTGCACATACAAACACAGTAGCAAGAAGTCCACAGATAGCAGTTGAGCAGTACTGTGTGTATGACCGATTTAATGAAACATAAACAAGACATAAGTGCTAATATGCAGTATATAACTACAGTTTTCACTTCTGTCGATAAAGGACACAGCCATCTTGAATTCTATGGTTGTGGTTTCCAAGTCAGAATTCCAACTTCAGGGTGTGTTCCAGTTGAAATTTCTGACTCGGAGCTTAGATTTCCAACTTGCGAGTTCGAATGGAAGGCAGCATTACTTCCAGAGGCTGGACTGAACCAATCAGTTATGCCCCCATCCTGACTGAGCAGCACCCCCAAACTAAGCCTGGGGACTGTCTCAGAGCACGACATGTGACTTCAGTGAGCTATGCCATGTACCACAGTCTTTTTAATTATGGTGTTGAATTTGCGCTACCTAAATGGTGCCTATTTGCCCTCTGACTGTGTTATAAGGTCCCTTTACAGCCTCATGACTGATCCACCTACAGCTCACCACCAACGTTCACATGCGAGATAAGGTGTTCACACTCATTGGAGCAAAGAGCAAAGGCCAGGGATACGTAATCACTCGAGCCAGCAGCTGAGGATTTACTCCAGAGATTAACATAATAATAGGCCTGTTTACTCCCCTGTGTTTATGACAGGACTCTTATTAAGCCTTCCTGCTCTGCAGGGCTTAATTACATCCATGTACTTATTAACTTCTGATATTGCTCATGGCCTCAGTGACGTTTAATCGCCAGGTAATTGCTTGAAGATCCTCTTTTCTGTTCCTTATGATACTACATTTGGATTGTGACCTGTGTGCCCATATTTCAATTTCATCTTTGCAAATTAAGTCCACACATGCAGAAAATATGTTTTTTTCTTTGCATATGTGTATCACAATGAAAAAACATGCTATTATGCATTAGACAGTAAGTTTAAAACATGTTTTTTTTTCAGAAATCTTATGAAATACATTTAGCAATTTCTCACAACACAAAAAACCTACTGTGCATTATGAGAGAGTATCATGTGTATTAGTGAGTATGTATCAGGGAGTGTATATTACTGAGTGTGTATGAGTGACTGTGTTAGTGAGTGTGAATCACTAAGCTAGCCAGTGAGTGTGCATCAGAGAGCATGTATTAGTGAGTGTTTTATTGAGTGTGTATCAGGGAATGTGTGTCAGTGAGTGTTTCATTGAATGTGTTTTAGAGCGTGTGTATCAGTGACTGTTTCACGGAGTACGTATCAGTGAGTGTATATCAATGAGTGTGTATCAGAGAGTGTGTTTCAGTATCAATGAGTGTGTATCAGTATCAGTGAGTGTGTATCAGTATCAGTGAGTGTGTATCAGAGAGTGTGTATCAGTATCAGTGAGTGTATGCCAGAGCGGGGGGGGGCTCAAATTACTTATCAGTCCATAGGTGACATTAGAGCATGCGTAAAACATTACAGGGTGTGCAATGTCAAGTAAGGCAAATTAAATCAAATACATCATGCTACAACTTATTTGCTGCTTCAAACAAAGGGAAAACCTGCATGGTTCTCATTTTCCAGGAATAATCTACAAGAGAAGTCTTCTTGTGGATGGGCATGGCGGAAGGACAAAGGGACGATCCACGTTGTGGCTCAAGCTAAATATAGGACTTTATTTTAAGCAGAACAAAAATAAACAAAAAGAACTAAATACAGGTAGGTAGAACTAAAGAACTAAAACAGGGAGCAATACAGTAACAAACAGCAGTGCAGGGGGAAATACAAAACGACTAAACTGGAACAGCTACAGTGAAATAATTACAATGACCAAGCGAGGGCAGGCACTTACAGACATGTCGAGGATAAACATGAGGCAGGAGTGGGCAGTAACAAGTACTAGGAACAAGCAAAGGTGAGGGCAATCAACAGATAAAAGGATCAAACACCAGGGGAGTCTAGATAACAATGTAAGCTGCACAATCCTACAAATAGAGAATGACAGAAATACACAATTAACCAAAAATATACTAAGAAACATAAATGTTTAATTAGAAATGGTTAAGGCTGGCCTCTAGTCAGCCTCAAACCCCCAATAGAAAGGGGAATCTCAATGATTTAGCAGTCTGCTCAGCCCATTAAGCCATGCAGCAGCCAAGAGAACAGGCGAAACATAAAAGAAGCGACACCAAATGGTATGGCAAGCGACACCTTCTGGCCAAATGGGGAACTGACATACAGAAGAGGCCTGGACAGGGGTCAATCCTAGAGTCTAATACCATTTACTCCAATTTAAATGCTTTTGAATACACAGAGTTTGTTACTAGTGAGTGACATATAGGCTCTGCATGCACAGCGGACTGCCAATCACAATTCTTGATAGAGCTGCGCAATATTCAATATTCATATTGACATCTCATGATATACGTGCAGTTTTCACATCACATGAACTGTGATAATCAGATGGGTTATGACAATAAGTTGCTTAAAAACATTGGTACTCTGTCATAGGGAACAAAACTTAGCAAGCCCTACAATTTTTAATATTGCAAATTATGATCTTTTAATAGTATATCAAAACTAAATTAAAATACTAACAATACTTCGTCACCTCTCCCCTCCATCACCTTTCGCGTGTGATGCCGCTAATGGAATGGTTTGATTTCATATTCTATATTCTATATCTCGTTTTGAAAATATATCGATAGCAAAGTTGGACTTTTTACTAATTACATGGCTCCCGTAGGTTCTTGCTGAGGGCCCCCAAGTTGAGAGCCACTGTCCTAGAGAGAGGCAAGTCCAATTAAATGACAAAAAGTGAAGAGAAATGTCTGTCTGTCAGTTGAACCCCCCCATCTCTCATCTGTTGTCTGTATTTGATGTGTGATCAGCGCAAGCTGAATGAAAGCTGAACACTCGTTTAGTTAAGCTGCCTGTATTCTTAAGTCTGTGAAATCTGAAAATACGTTTTGCACATTTTGTGAAATCAAAGCTATTTCTGTTCTGTTGCTGACAGCAAAGTGTGGTTTCTCTGGATTAGTGGACAAAAACAGAACAGGTCTGACCAGAAGTGGGAAGATCTTAAAGATCAAAACTTTATGTTTGGCCTAATCAGTAGCAGCTGCTGCCTTTGCTACTCTATGTCTCAGAAGCAGGCAGAGCCAGATGCTGGGAGGGCTCAGGGGCATGCGGCACTCGGTGGGACGTCACCTCCGTCCCTAAGGATCTGCTGCTCCTAGCCAAGCCTGGATAAAAGGAGAAGCAGCTGCTCACCTCTCATCAGCCATTGAGACGAGGATGGTCAGGATGCTGAAGCGGGGGAGCCTTCACCTGTCATGCTGTGAGCTCATGCTGCTGCTTGGCTGGGCTATAGATGGCACCATTGGGGCCAAGCTCACGCTGGGTCTCCAGGCCCCACTCAACCTCTCATACCCTTTCAGTGCCCTGAGGCTGGGAGGGGCCCTTCAAGTGGCTGTGGACCGGGTCACCACAGATCGTAGCTTCTTGGGGGGCCACAGCTTTGACTTAGTGTACACAGACTCCCAGTGTGATGCCAAGACCTCATTGGGCAGCTTCATCGACCTGGTGTGGAGGGAGAATATCTCAGCCCTGTTTGGGCCAGTCTGCCCAGAGGAAGCAGAGGTAAGGCTGAGCAATGAACTAGCACCTGCAGGCACGTGAAGGCTCCATAGCATTCCTGCATTCATATTTGGTGTTGTTGATCTCTGGGAAGAAACCTGAAATTTTATCCTCTCAGTCGCATCCTGTGACAAACTGTAGTTTATATGACTTAGAGACCATAAATTACCTCCTGTATTATGTAAGATTCTTTGTCTTTAAGGTCACAGGACTCATGGCATCTAAGTGGAACATCCCCATGTTCGGCTTCGTGGGACAGTCACCCAAAATGGACAATTTTGCAGTGTATGACACATATATTAAGCTGGTTCCCCCACTCAAACGCATCGGGGAGGTGCTTATTAAAACGCTGGACTTCTTCGGCTGGACTCACATAGCCATAATTGGAGGAGGAGCAGAATCGAACACCTGGGACAAAGTTGACGAGATGTGGAAGTCTGTGGAAGCACAGCTCCGAGGGAGGTTTAACGTGACGGCCCAAGTAAAGTTCAACACCGCCAACCTGGACCTGGTCCGTGAAAACGTGAAGCACATCTCCAAAGTTGCACGAAGTAAGCCACTGCAGCACTGCAGTGTTCTCACTCTGCATTTTCTTTACTTTCTTAGGGGGGAAAAAAACTTTTTCTGTCAATTTCTGGTTATTATGAATTCAAGATACAAGCAATTTATGTGCGGCACACAATGATATTCTTATGTTGTTTGGTCCATATTCTGCACAATCATGCACTACTGTCCCATTCATGCCCCTGTTTTTAGGAATGCCTAAAAAAATTCTCCTTATCGTTGTCTAATACTGTCCTATCCGAGCATGTTTCTCCTGTAAGAGCCTGCCTTATATGTTAAACTACCTGGTCCAGTCTCTGTCATGCCCCACAGTTATTGTGGTGCTCAGCAACGCCGAGGACACCAGCGCCATCCTGCACGAGGCCGTCAGACAGCGGCTCATGAATGGAGAGTATCTGTTTCTCCTTGTTCAGCAGTTTGAGGTCAGTGGCAATGTGGTGAGTAACCTGCATGAAAGAGATGCAGGTAACTAATACTAATATACATATGTCCAAACTAAATGCATTTTACTAATGTAACTTAGAACATTAATACGTGGTCTTCCAGGCCGAGGACATTGATTTCAATGTCTCTTCTCCCTCCTTTCACTAGGGAAGCCTCTGGAAGTACGCTGTGAATGATGTGAGCAACCACACGGCCCTGCAGGCCTTTGATATGGTCTTAGTTATTGGCCAGAAGTCCTATGACAGCTACGACTACTATGACTTCTTTGAACAAGTCCATGAGAAACTGAAACTGGACCCTTTCCACAGCAACCTGACATCAGAGAATGAGGTGAGATGTGCTTCCTGTATTCAAACGTAACCACGTCACACAGACATACTTACATCATCTTGTGGTCACCAGTGGTAGGTGGAGCTTCACTTCCCCCCCCCCCCCCGATTAAGTGCCCCTGGGAAAGAGCACTCATCATGTCACATCAGAAACAAACTGAGCTAATTGGTATCTCAGAAAATTCAGGAATGCATCTAACAGAGGGAAACATCACATATTCCTTTCAATGAGCACCTTATTAAATGTATGAGATGGAGCAGTATGTTAAATTGGAGTATAAAAAGTGTATCACAAACCATTTTTGGGGGGGGGGGGGATTACGGCATTGTGGGGGCAAGTGCGGTTTCATATTGGAGCCCTGGAGAAGTATGTTAAATTGGATTATAGAAAGTGTATCACAAACCATTTTTTTTGGGGGGGGGGGGGCAAGCTTAGTTTGATACTGGAGCCCAGGAGCAGTATGATAAATTGTATTATGCAAAGTATATCAAAAACCATTTTGGGCTCAGTACCTATTAACCTATGTGAAAAAAACACAGTAAGGCAAAGCATGAGAATTCCCATATGCTGTTCCCAGGTCAGTCCTTACGCAGCCTATCTGCATGATGCTGTTCTGCTGTATGCCATGGGTCTAAAGGAGGTCCTGAAAGAAGGCAGAAACCCCTACGATGGGCGGGAGGTGCTGCGCAGGCTGAAGGACAAGAGCAAGATCCGATTCTACGGTCAGATAAAAAACTGTGCCTTTGGGCTGGGCTCAGGACCATCAAGCCAGAATCCACAGAGTGTGGTGGCTGCTCAGTGGATGAACTGGGGAATGTGTGATACTAAAACATGAGTTTTCCTTCTATTTGATATGTCATCTGAGAGATGACCTCGGTGCCTGTTCCAGGGGCCACTGGGTTGGTCTACTTTGACTCAGAAGGAGAGCGAGCCATGGATTACTCCGTCTATGACCTGCAGTACCCCAGCGATGTGCCCAAGTTTGTTCCTGTGCTGAACTTCGACAGCCAGTCCAAGACACTGAGGTCAGACAGGGGTTCTGGAGCACGGTGATGGTGGGGTCTTTGGTCCTCGCCTGCTGATCCCCCCGCCGTGGCCGCTGCCTGTTTCCCTGCAGACCCACTGCAAAGTTTCCCTTGATCCTTTGGCCAAATGGGGAGCCTCCAACTGACTATCCTGCCTGCGGGTTCGACAACGAAGTCTGCGAATGGCTCTTCCAGGGTGAATGTTGGCAGTCTTCCTCTCATTTACTCATTTACCATTTCCTTCACTTTTTATTCACCTGAGGGATGGTCTTACAGTCACTTCCAAAGTTTATGCACATATTACAGACATACATCAAGAACAAACCTGCATCACTTATACAGACTGAATGTTTGACATGAACAAAACTGAAACATTTTAATTGTATATAATGCTTCTTTCATTTGACAAATCAACCCCGAGTTTCCTCCCCACTTTCCTGCCCAGACATTTCTCTGATAGTTCTGCTGGTGGCACTGCCAGTTCTAGTGCTGTCTGCTGTGCTACTTATGAGCGCCCTGCTGCTGCAGAAGTGCCGGCTGCAAACCAGGCTGGATGGTGCATGCTGGTGGAGGATCCAGTACAGTGACATCACCATTATTAAGGAATCCAAGGTGCTAGCTGAAGACTTTACCCTATAGTAGACCTAGTGAATGTCTACAAGCTAAACACCACAATGAAACTTCTGTTGTTGGAGCGATGGTGGCGCAGGAGGTAGTGTGACATTTCAGCAACTGGAAGGTTGCAGGTTTGAGCCGCGGTTTGAACAAGACACTGAACCCCAAATTGCTCCCGGTGAGGACGTTGGCGCCTTGCATGGCAGCCTTCACCACTGGTGAATGTGAGGCAAAATTGAAAAGTGCTTTGGAAAGAAGCAATGCAATCCATTTACCATTTGTGACCCTCTCTCCACCCAGGGACCTCAGTCTATGGTCACCACGGCAACTCGGAGTGCCAGTGGAGGGTCTCAGACAATGACATCCAACAACAGCTATGGTCTGAAGGACACTGTGAGCAAGGAGAACATCTACACCACCACTGGTGTATATCAGGTACCCGGTGTACACACACAGTCACAAATGTGTGCAGATATGCACACACAAACACATATATACAGTCATGAACACACTCACATGTAGACATTCAGAGGCACACACAGACACATATGTGTACAGATATGAACACCCTCACAGACATGCAGAAGGACACACAGACACATGTGTGTACAGATATGAACACCCTCACAGACAGACATGCAGAAGGACAAACAGACCCATGTGTGTACAGATATGAACACCCTCACAGACAGACATGCAGAAGGACAAACAGACCCATGTGTGTACAGACTAACAGACACATACACATTCCAATGGTCACACACATAAATGGCATGCAGACAACATTAGTCTGTTCTAGATTCCAGGACACAGAAAGACACATACAAATAGAGGAAAACATTCAGCCACTCAACCATACTCAACTATTCTGTGTGTGTTCCGCTGACAGGGAAATCAAGTGGCCATTAAGTACCTGGAGAGGCAGATCATCAGTGACATCAGGAAGCCTTCTATTCTGCAGGAGTTTCAAGTGGTGAAGCTCTGCTCTGTAGCTGCCTGCAGTGACATTCCAGACTGGAGATGACAAGCTATAGCATTCAGGATGTTTGAATGTGTTTAATGATCATTTTTCTTTCATCAGATGCGAGAGCTGAAGCATGAGAATTTAGTGCAGTTCTTTGGTGTTTGTATTGAACCTCCAAACATCTGCATCATCACGCAGTACTGTAAGAAAGGCAGCTTGAAGGTATTTGGGAAATTTCATGGCTATTTGTGGCCATCGCAATGTGACGTCTTGAGGAACTTGGGAAATCCTGGGCCGATTGTGTCATGGTGTCACTCGTAGGATGTTCTGAGGAATTCAGAGATTGAGCTGGACTGGATGTTCAAACTGTCCTTTGCCTACGACATAGTGAACGTGAGTGTGGAGACAGCTGAGCACATTCTGCTGCCTGTGCTGGTGGTTCATCAGAAATACCTGATTCATTAACATACATGATTTTTGGGAGGTCTACACTCAACCACACAATCATATCACTCCAGGTCCTTGTCTCATCTTCCCTGTAGGGGATGGATTTTATCCATAAGAGCAGCCTGAAGTCCCATGGGAACCTGAAACCCACCACATGCCTGGTGGACAGCCGTCTGCAGGTGAAGCTGTCTGGCTTTGGGCTCTGGGAGTTTCGCCATGGCACCAAACACAGAGTCATCCCTCAGGAAAACCCAAAGTATACAGGCACGGTTTCATCGCACTCAATAAGCAGTCACTGGAAAATCACTGGTGCTCTCATTTGGCTTTCAGCTGTATTTTATGATGCTGTTACAGCAAGGGTTGGCAATCTTATCCAGAAAGGGCCACTGTGTGCAGGTTTTCGCTGCAACTCCCTAATTAGGTTAATAATTAGAGGACTAATTGGCTGAAGAGTCCTCACACCTGGGTTTGAACAGCTGACCTAAAGGTTATCCCAAAAACCTGCATATACACCGGCCCTTTGAGGATAAGATTGCCCACCCCTGACCTAAAGGTTATCCCAAAACCTGCATACATACCGGCCCTTTGCAGATAAGATTGTCCACCCCTGTGTTACAGGATTCTTTCTCTGGTCTTCTGTCTTTGGTTACAGAGATGTACTGGTTAGCTCCAGAGCTCCTCAGGCAGATCCACTTCATCTTCAATGGAAACCCAAAGGGGGACATTTACAGCTTTGCCATCGTCATGCGGGAGCTGATCTACAGCGGGGAAGATGGGCCCTTCCATGACCTGCAGCTGGAACCCAAAGGTGGTTCTTCCACAGCTATATTTTCTGGTTGTGCCTTTGGGAGCCCAGTTGAGAACACAGTGTGTCATGGTTCTGTCTGGAATCAGAAATCATCCGGCAAATCAGGGAGCCCGGCCTGGGGGAGTTGCTGCGACCCTCACTTTCGGCCCAGGCTTGCAACGACGGCATGGTGGCCTTGCTGAAGGCCTGCTGGAGTGAGGAGCCTGAGCAGCGGCCGTCGTTCCCCTGCATCAGGCGCCGGTTGCGGGAGGTCAGCCCTGAGAGGTTAGCACCTGCAGATACACGACACAACCCAAGATAATAACAGGAGCCAGTTACAGCTCAGCAGCTTTATGGAAAAGCCTAAACATAATCAACACAGGAGCAGAGATCTTTGCACTACTGTGGACAGAAGACAGAACCACAAAGCACTGCAGAGGGATACAAGCACTGACCATCACAGAGCCAACACTGAGCTCCTAAGACTCTAATGTGAAGGGCAACCCCTTTAGGTAATTATGTATGAAAATGAATCACACAGCAAAACTATTTCTTATAATCCCCATCATTTCAGCCATGTAAATATCCTGGACAATATGGTGAATAAGCTGGAGAAATATGCAAATCATCTGGAGGAAGTGGTTGAGGAGAGAACCAATCAGCTAACAGCAGAAAAGATGAGAGCTGACAAGCTTTTGTCTAGCATGTTACCAAGGTAATGGAGCATAATTATACATTTAGTCATAAAGAACAGAAAGGTATTATGGATTAAATCTATAACGCATCCAAGATTAAGGAGATTTAAAAGTAGCCTGCATATCAATGTGTTTTTAAATAACTTTGGATAACCTTAAATGACAATACAGCTGTGCTCTTCATACGTTCACAGTTGTGATCTAGCTTGTGTTCAGCTTTTGTCTAATTTCCCTTTGAATCTCTCCCGTGTTGGTACAGCTACATTGCAGACCAGCTCATGGCAGGGAAGTCAGTAGAGCCCATGAGCTATGAGATGGTCTCCATCTTTTTCTCTGACATTGTGGGCTTTACTACCATGTGCTCAATCAGCTCGGCCTTGGAGGTGGTCACCCTGCTGAATGACCTGTACAGCCTCTTTGATGAGATCATAAAGATGTATGATGTCTATAAGGTAGATACTGTCCATGCGGCATCGCAGGCACCCTAACATTGGGCCTGTCAGAGTGCATCACCTTGATCTCGTGATTCCCTCGTTTCCCTGGCCCTCATGTTCTCATGCCGTTGTCTGATCATGGGCCTCAGGTTGAAACGATTGGCGACGCCTATATGGTGGCAAGCGGCTTGCCGATCAGCAACGGCCCCCGGCACGCCAGTGAAATCAGCATGATGGCGCTGCACTTCCTGCATGCAGTGGCAGCTTTCCAAATCCGGCACTTGCCTAAGGAGCGCTTGGCGCTTCGCATTGGGATACACTCAGGTTTGTCAATCTGTCACATTTTCATGTTGTATTAACATTGGGATAACATAGGACCAGCCATATGCTAACCTCTGCTAATGTTGCTTGGTAATAATAATGAGTGACAGGGACAGGATACTGCCTGTGCTGTTCTTGTGTAGATGAACTCTACACTCAGATATTGGGTCACAATGTTCAGGAAAGGAGAAATTCAGACACAGAGATTTAAGATTAGTGCTGATTTTATCTGCATCTGTTGTGCTAAGAAACAGTGCTAAACTCTCTGAGTAGACTGTAGGATTCCTCTGCAGGTCCGGTGGTGGCTGGGGTAGTGGGGTCCACTATGCCCAGGTACTGCCTATTCGGGGACACAGTGAACACAGCGTCTCGCATGGAGAGCAACAGCCTGCGTGAGTGATGCACCTCGGCCTACATCCCTCATGCTTACCATACATACATGCACACATACATACATACATGAAGAGCAACAGCCTGCGTGAGTGATGCACCTCGGCCTACATCCCTCACACTTACCATACATACATGCACACATACATACATACATGAAGAGCAACAGCCTGTGTGGGTGATGCACCTCAGCCTATATCCCTCATGGCTCCATAGTAGAAGAGTCCAAGCACTAAACTGGCCAGTCTACAGTGCAGACCTGTTACCGATTGAAATATTTGGCACATCATGAAGTGAAAAATATGACAAAGGAGACCATGAACTGTTTAACAGCTGAAATCCTATATCAGGCAAGAATGGGACAACATTTCACTTTCAAAACTCCAGCAACTGGTCTCCTCAGTTCCCAAATGTTTTCGGAGTCTTGTTACAGTTTTTTCCAATCATTTTAACGCGTGTCTCAATACCATGTCCACTTTTTCATAACACTTAACACATGCACCATACCATTGGACCATGTGAACTAAACTATGTATACGTTTGCATTGCTTTGACACGATATGCATTCAATCACCACGTCCCCCAAATTTCATGAATACTTCTCTCAGTCAGTGTTCGCCACCAGCAAAACTTTGTACAACTACAGCCGATTTTT
>JAODLD010000047.1:304351-320848 GCA_026781065.1 Mormyrops boulengeri | reverse complement strand
AAGTGATGTGCTCAGGTGTGTATTGGTACAGCCCACTGTGTGAAGTGTTGTGAAAAAGTGGACATGGTATTGAGACAAGTTTGAAAATAATTGGAAAAAACTATAATATATAGTACTGTATGTGTGTGTGTATGTATGTATGTATGTACAGTATGTATAACCAAGCAGTATGGGTGATACAACTTGGCCTACATCCCACTATGGTTAACAGACAAATATAGGAAATGTTTTTATATTGCTGCAAGGTGTAAAACGTCTGATTTAATGTTGCTGTGCCTTCTGTGTTGCTCTGACTGGGGGATGTGAAACAGGTTACTTCCTGTTTGTCTGTGTCGTTGTGATATTCCTGCTCAGCCTTGAAGATCCATGTCTCTCAGAGCACTGCTGAGATACTGCAGAGGATTGGTACATTTGAACTGGAGGAAAGGGGTGAAATCGAAGTTAAGGTGACATATGCCTGTCTCACCTGACAAAAGATGTTTATACCGCGACTTATATGAAACAGGACATTAACATTTTGATCTGTGGATGTGAAATTTATTTTATTATTCTACAATTTTTATATCATATGTTGTACATTCAGAATCTACCCCAGGATCACTGAAGTGCATTTTAATCTTAATTGGATATTTCCATTATTTATTTATTTTTTTACAATTGTTTTCAGACTTGTCTCAATACCATGTCCCCTTTTCCAAAACACTGAACACATACACCATTTCAGCAGCCTATGTGAACCAATATCTATGTGGACCAACTCCATATTGCTGCCTATTTCATAAAGTGGACATGATACTAAGACAAGTGTGAAAATGATTGTAAATAACTATAATATATGATTGCTGAGGTGGTGCTGCATATGTATTTCCTATCAGCTGAGTATGTGTGTGCTGTCACCAGGGGAAGGGGACCCAGAGGACATTTTGGCTGAAGGGGAAGCAGGACTTCCAGCCCCTGGCCCTGCCCCAAAGCGGCCACTCTGCTGATCACACTTCTCCAAAGGAAGAGGCGGGGCATCCAGCCAGAGTAGCCAATCAGACCACGGCAGTTCCTTCCAATAGTGTGAGATGTAGAGGAAGTTTTCACTGATTATTTAATATCATTTATGACTGAAATAAACATTGTAGCTTGTTATTTTATTTATACCTATAGTTAAATGTATATTCATGCATGTATCCATCCATCCATCCATCTCCATTTATACATACAGCTGAGGAAAAAATTAAGAGACCACTCTTTATTTTTAAACAAATCTGCATTGAATCCTGGCTTCGTGAATTGAATCGTGGTTCTGCTGGCAGAAGTCTACGCTGAGCAGCAGGTTGCTTTCAGGTTCAAATTTTCCAAGGCAGCAGTACACAAGAATAAGGTGAAGCAGGAGACACTGCGAACGACCAGAAACCAGCCAGGTAAAGGGCAGAAGCAACTTTTAATGCCAGTGATGACCTTTAACTTATCTGACAGTTTCTCATGAATCAGAGGATGACATCATGTGACCTTCAAAAGGAATGGGAAACATTAAGTGCCGCTGTGAAGTGAAATGCCAGGACAGTTTGTATCAAATTTCTGCAAATGTGTGTCAAATTTTATGCAAATTTCTCACTTGTGGGACTAATAAAGGATTAATTTATCTTATCTTATCTTATCTTATCTTGTCAGGCTAGTAGAAGCAGGACTGAAGTCCCATAAAGCAAGGAAGAAGCCCTTCATTAATGAGAAACAGAGAAGATCCAGGCTACAGTTTGCAAAAAAATATATATATGTATATATATATATATATATATAATTCACAGATGCACAGCCATAAATTGAGAAATGAGTAAAACAAAAAAAAATTGTGCTGTGGTCTCTTAATCCTTTCCAAGGCTGTGTACCATAAACTATATACAGACATATAAAGAGACTTCAGACTTTCTGTGTGTGTGTAATCTCACTGCTGGTCTGTGTCCCTAGCAGAAGAAGGCCGCTTTCCCCCTGGACAGAAAGGAGAAGGCGCAGAGAAGCCTGACAACAGCGGAGGCCAGTGACACTGCACTTGCTGTCCCCTCCATTTAGGCCACAGCCCCATCTCTAGCACAGCAGGTGATCATGTGACCTGCCCAAGAAGTGACCAGCTAGCATCTACATGCTAAGTTGGCCCTGTGCAGCATGAGGTGTTGGTGTGCTTTGCAGGAGCTTGGTAACAAAGTTTAGGGGAGGATCTTACATGATGTTTGGTTAACAAAAGCTGTAAAAATACGAACCTTATGAACCTTTCTGATCTTAGAATAACAGAAGAGAAATTCTCTAGTAGCCAAAGGCTGCACAGCAAGCAATAAACTGAGTGGTACGTATGTATGAAATCAGGCAGTAACAAAGTACGATAATGTTTCAAAGACTTAATGTGAATTTTACCAGATACGCAATGAATGAAACTCGATTGAAATGCACGTTTATTTTACCAATAAAAAACATTTGAAGCAGATTTTAAAACTAGTCATTTGTTTACAGTATTTTTTAATTAAAAAAGGAACGATTTCAAACCATATTTATCCTAAATGTAGCACATAACTTTACTTCATTCATAGCTTTGATCTGAAGTCTCATATTTAGGCATTTCATGCCCTTTTAAACCATAAAAACCACATTAGATGTGAAATGGATGAGGAGGAATGTTGTTCATGCCCTGAGACCTAATCCCTAACCATCACCTGTGCGTTTGTGTCTGTGTGTGTGTGTACCTGTGTGTGTGTGTCTGTGTGTGTGCCTGTGTGTGTCTGTGTGTGTACGTGTCTGTGTGTCTGATTGCCTATATGTGTGTGACTGTGTGTGTACCTGTATGTGTACGTGTCTGTGTGTGTGTGTCTGTTTGTCTATGTGTGTCTGTCTGTGTGTGTGTCTGTGTGTGTATGTCTGTTTATGTGTGTGTGTCTGTGTGCCTGTGTGTCTGTGTGTATGTGTCTGTTTGTGTGTGTGTGTGTCTGTGTTTGTGTGTTTGTCTACAGTATGTGTGTACACGAACATTTTCTGTGTCTGTAGATGTGGCACAGGAGTCTGTCTGTCTAAGTGTGTGCGGACAAGTCACTGCATGTGTATGTGTGTGTGTGTGTGTGTGAGAGCATGTGTTCCCCAGAAGTGGGACTGATGCCTGGTCACGCCCGTGGTGAGTGCAGGTACGTCAGGAAGGTATGCATCAGCACCAGACACAGCAGGCAAAGTGATGGTCCTGTGATGGGGGGGGTGGGGGGGGGAGTACACAGGAAAGTCACTCCCAAATGGCACGTGACAGATACTCACCCCAAAATGGCCCCCACAACAATTCCCATTCAGACACATAAAAAGAGCGGCAGGCTTCTCCAGTAATCAAAAACGGATGTGGTCCGTGGGTCCGACCAGAGAAATAAAAATGTGAGAAATTACCTGCAAGATGTCCCTCACTGGACGACTCTGCAACCGTACAGGGAACAAAAAGCATCAGTAAATGGTCAAAGACACGTGAAACAGCAACTGGAGGTCAGAGTCATTCATTTCTGTATGCATTATACCACCACTGGTTGATGGTCAATATTATATTGTAAACCATGAACCAATGACATAACTCAGCCCAACGTTTGGGGGACACCAACCCCAGAGGACAGGCGGCTCTTTTACGCCACTATAGCTATAAGGTTTTCAGCAGAAATAAAAAGTAGGTTTACAGAGGTTAGCAGAGAGCCCCCTAGTGTACATGCAGGCCTTAAAAAGCTGGAGAATTGTACCCCAGAAACAGGATAGATCTACAAAATGACTGAACCTGAGAGCTGAAACTCCATGGTGAGCACCCCCCCGCTGGAGTCCACATGTTTTTGCACGCTTCTGGTTGTGCACGGGGCCTCAGGGGAACAGCGAGAGACAGAAACAGTGCAAGCACATTGGCCTGAGCTGTCCATTTGACCGCACACTCACACGTACACACTACTATGGGCTTACAAGCATGTGTGACCTTAAGCAGTGCAAACCACCATTATTTACCTTCCTGAAATAAATAAAGATTGATTGAGAAATAAAAATTAGAAGTAAAAGTAGCTTTCTTTAAAGCATAAAAATGATAAGAAAAGGTGCATTCTGCAGCAGACGTGACTTTTCACATGGTCTCTGACTGTAAAATCATTCTATCGTGACAATAATCACTGTGCTACAACCATACTTAATGTGCATTCTCCACTGTGACTATACTGATGGTCTCTCTGATTTACTCACTGTGAACCCTCCTTTATGATTTCTCCATGCATAATATATCCTGCATGTTCTTCTTGCCCTTACTGCCTATCTCCTGTGACCATACTCCACCATACTAGACCCTCACATATTCATACTCTGTAAAATATCCATACTCCCCACTGTACTACGACATCACTCACCATCTCTCCAATATGACTGTGGTGACTGTCTGTCCACCACACTGGCCTTCAATCCACATGGACCCTCTCTTTATTGTAACCGTACTTTAACCACACTTAGCTATTAACCATACTCACTGGCTGGCAGAACAGCTTTTCTCCATCACAGATGTTGACCTCACAGTGGAGCCAGACTGTAGAGACCTTCTCCAGACGCTGAAAGCGGAAGGAGTTGAACTTGAACATAGAGCGGGTGTCTTTGGCGTTCTCGAAGATGGTCACAGTCTGGTCTGAGGAGCAGCTGGGAGTGATACACATTGACCAAACCTTCATGCATCTGTACACTGTGTAGGACCTAAGGCAGCATCTGAAGACAGCGGTGTTGGACAATGAGATGAAGAAACATATTTTCTGAGAATGATGCGACACTTAGGAGTTTGTCATATGTTACAGCATTTGTACGGTGAGCAGTGATGCTCCACAACTTAGTGTATCAAAGGACACTGATGCATAGCCTTAGCATTGACTCTTTCTGCTAATCTATCATCAGACATTACCACAGCAGTACCTGTTAATTATGAGGCTCCACCTCTTCTTGTCCGTAGAGTAAGGAGAGGGAGTGGCCCAGCAGTTGTTAATCACCACTTTGAATCTATTGATGCAGAGAAATGTAAGCTAATGACCTGCATGACAAAAAGTACTTCTGAAGTCTGCTCAGGGTTTTTGACTACTGACACCTTGATTTTTTCGGATCCAGCTGTTAAACACTTTGGGCAACTTTTGGGGAAAAACAATTAAGTAACAGTCATGAACTGGATGCAGCCTTCTCAGCATCTGAAGACGTGCAGCATTGCTCACCGGCTACTGAGGCCCTTGGCCTCGATGCCTATGAAGACTTCTGAGCCAATTTCGGATGTGTCGATGACATAGGGCGCGTCCTTGGCATATAGGAACTTGGAATTCTTCAGAAAGGAGAATCACAGACATTGTAAGAAGCCCATGGCTCTAACTATGATTTATAGTTCTTTCTACGCGTCACCATACCGCTCGTACAAATACGGCCCTCCAAGAAGGCAGCGATACTCACAGTGAACACGTTCATAGACAACTGAGTTTTAAAAGAGCCTACGCTCCCGTTGTTCACGTAAACGGTCGCCACTCTGGAAGAAGCAGACAGAGAAGTAACGAAGCTGCGAGTCTATGTGTGGGGACAGAGGCGGTCTGCACACAGGCACCGGGGGCGGCTCTGGGGGCTGGGCGGAGCTCACCTCTGGCTGAACACTGCATTATTCACCAAGTAGGCAGCCCTGTAGGTGCAGCTGAAGGAGTAGTTGACGGGCTGGTTCCTCACCGTGAGAGAGGTGTCGTTGGAGATGATATAGTTGTAAAACACGTATTTGGGATCCTTACCATCCATATACTAAAAGAAACACATTTCGGAAGCCACAGTCATTTTTTTTACAGTACTCCTGTCTCTTCCCTGGCATGGCTCGTTACCCTCGAGTCCTACCTCTCGTTCCTGCCCTCCTGTTAATCGCTCCCAGTTGCCTCTAGTCTGCCATAAGTCACATATTTAAGTACCTCCCAGTTCTGTGTTCCCCAGATCTGTTATTAACATTGCTACCTAGTGTTGTTCATGTCCTGCCTTCCCTCAGAGCCCCCGTTCAGATTCCCCAAGGTCCTGCTTGTTTTTTGTTTCATGCTTTTGAGTTAATAAACCTCCTTTACCCATTTATCACATCTGCTGCCATGTCCTTCGTCCCCTTGAATATGTATACTTCATATTATGCTATGCTACGCTATGCTACACTACATAAAGAGACACATTACAGAAGCCATAAAGTAAAAACTTTTACAGTATATACATATATATTATAGTCATTACACTATGTTACTATCTTATACTTAATATGTATACTTCATATTATACTAGCTATGCTGTATGACCATATTATACCTAGTATATTACATGTAGAGTTGGCATGTTCTCCCTGTGTCAGTTATGCTAATTCGTGTCCGTAAAACTTCCTGCAGGGTGTGCATCTGTGTGAGTGTGTGTGCCCTGCAATGGACTGCCATAGCAGCCTGAGCCTGAGCCTGAGCCTTGTGCTCTGTTGTGCCTGGGAACCCCCTCTCTCCCCCACAACCTGGTCAGGAAAATCAGTGGATATGTTCCAATTAAAAATAACTTTTTTTTTGTTGTAGCAGTGACTAGTGAGTTGCAATTTTGCTGTACTTGTATGTTGACAATAAAAGATTTCAATATAATCATGCAAACCTTTTTCCAGTTTTAATTATTTTATAATTATGTCCTTGCCTTGCATTGTTTTTGGATCCTTGCGAAACAGAAATGGACAAGCAGTAAAATGACCGAACGAATGAATGAATGAACGAATTAATGAATGAAAGGCACTTGGAGCTGAAGAAGCACAATACATTCTATGTGTTATTAACCAAGTCTGCACACGTGTCACATGTCTGCAGGTGCTGTGCGGCGTGCTGCACCTCGGACTGGGTCCCACAGTAGGAGTGGTTCCTGGGGGTCAGGTCCGGGACAGTGAAGCGGTAGTACCCAGCACTGATGACCCCCGAATAGCAGATGCCCCCAAGGGAGAGCTGCTCAATCTCCCAGCCATAGGGACATTCGGGTACATTGGCGATGATCATGTTCGGGAAGCAGGAGACCACGACATAATCTAGAAAAAATAGCAGCCAGGGGATAGTGAACAATGAGAGAATTTTATTTGTAACTACAGCCACGTGCAGTGGGTCACATCACAGAGATGACAGAGGGAGCAGTGCCTTTGTTCCACAATAGGGAGTGCTGAAGACCAGAAAACCTGCCTGCTTTTTGTGGAGGACATGCCCAGGCCTGGGGCAGCACCATTAGCAGGGCCATCAGCAGCAGCATTTCTCCAGGCTGTGGGGGGGGTCAGAAAGGCTCACCTGGCTTCACTCCGGCAGCACAATGACTAAACAAAGCACCCAGCGTGAGCAGACAGCAGGGGAAACCTCACCTTCAAGCTGACGGGGCTTTGGGCATCAAGAGCTTTCACCACCATCTCACACTGCTGCCACATTTTGGAAAAGACAAAGAACAGCAAGACTCTGTCCCTTCCTTCTAGTAAATTCTGGAACTATCTATCAAAACAAGCATGATAATGGACACAGCTCATCCGTGCTTAATGACCATCTGCCATATTTGCATTACAGCCATACTGAGCAGCATAACATATTGATGCTTACATGCTTACAGGGTATCTGTGGGTCTGCTTCCGTAACCCCGGCACCAGGAACCGCCTCGGAGGATCCGCAGGCTGTCACCGCAGCAGCAGTGTCCAGGCCAGTGGCAGGTGATCTGGCTCACCACAGCAGCAGTGTCCAGGCCAGTGGCAGGTGATCTGGAGGCCTTGTCACTGACGCTGATGCACCACCCAGCTAGAGCAAAATCTCTCCCTTTATACCTGGGCAGGTTTGCATGCCTCCCACCTCCATGGCAAAGCTTCGTAAGACACCGCTGAGAGCTGGGGCACAAAAAGTTTTCTGTGCCTGATGGACATTGACATTCAAATGAGACACGTCTCCAGGAGCGATGAGTCTCCGGGGGCGACGTGTCCGGCCTGACGGCCGGCCCCTCCCTTTCAGCCCCCGCTTTTAGAGCTGCTCTTTGATCCTGGCTTCCTGCAGGTACCAAACAGGCACTGCAGCGAAGCCTGTGTCCTGTCCACAGTGATACTGTGTCACTCCTCAGACACAAGCTGCACCAGTAGCACAGGTCCTGTGCATCTGGCCGGCATTTTCCGGAAAATGGCTGCATCACTTCCCAGCAGACAGATTTCAGCACAGGTGTTCAGGACGGCAAGGAGGGTTTGAGGATAGTGCTGTCTTGGTGAATCAAGGTCCCCTGAGTGCATACTAGCTCAGAGGCCTTTGTCCCTGTTTTAAGAGGACAGAGTTGCTAGGTAACACTGTCTCATTACCATTTACATTTAACCATGCTGATACTTCTTTAGAGCTGGCATGAGGAATTACAGGTACATCCCTGCCTTCAGAGGTCACTCAGGGACAGTTTAATGGTGCTTTTTCACTGCCATACAGGAACCGAGCTGTACCTGAGCCATATAGCGAAGAGAGACTAGTTACAGCATGGTTCCAGCTCATTTCGGTTTTCCACTGCAGATTGGTCAAGTCAAGTCATTTTATTTATATAGCACTGTTAAAACAACCAGTGGCTGATCAAAGTACTTTATACAGAACAGCATAAATAAAAAGTGGGGGGAAATGTAAATTTCTATAAAAAAACATGAAGAAAAACAAAGTAAAATGTAAAATATAATAAAACAGACATTACAATTACAAAAATTGTAATAAAACACAAAAAATGTCTCAGCAAATAAATTCATTTTTAGCCTCGACTTACAATAAGGTGCTGCCAGGTTTGGAGAGTGGCTGGGATGTAAAACTGAAGAGTTGCTTATACACTGTTCACACAATGTACATCATAATTTTCTATGTGCTAATTTCTGCTAGCACATCTGTGAGAGATCTGTGTGTTATGTTAACATAAAATGCTAGCAGAGTTAGCATTCTCTTGCGTAAAATTGGAATACAAATCCATTCCATTCAGTTCAGTTTGGTCACTCTATTGCCCCTGCTAGTAAACAGAGCTCTGTCAGCACAGTTAAAACCTGGGTATGACTTAGGTACAGCGCGCATTCTTTACAATGGAAGTCCACCAGTTCGTGGTACGGCTCGGGTATGGCTCGCATCCTTTACATTGGAAAGCCGCCAGTTCATGGTACAGCTCGGGTATGGCTCGCATTCTTTACATTGGAAAGCCACCAGTTCATGGTACGGCTCGGGTACGGCTCCCATTCTTTACATTGGAAAGCCACCAGTTCGTGGCACGGCTCGGGTACGGCTCGCATTCTTTATATTGGAAAACTGCCAGTTCGTGGTGAGCCCCAAAATGCAGTAAAAGGAATATAAGAACATAAGAAATTTACAAACGAGAGGAGGCCATTCAGCCCATTAAGCTCGTTTGGGGCGAACTTAACTAATAGCTCAGAATTGTTCAAATCTTATCTAGCTCGGATTTAAAGGAACCCAGGGTTTTAACTTGCGCTACACTAACAGGAAGACTATTCCATACTCCAACTACACGCTGCGTAAAGAAGTGCTTCCTCAAGTTCATTTTAAAATGTTCTCAGACTAATTTCCACCTATGGCCACGAGTTCTAGTATTTAAACTAATACTGAAATAGCCATTTAGCTGAACAGCATCCCGACCTGTTAGAATCTTATATACCTGGATCATGTCCCCCCTTAGTCTCCTATGGGGAAGAGCAAGTACTAGAAGTCAAGACACGTCTCAGCATCTGAGTGTATGTGTGTGTTGAGCAGGGTGTGCAAAGCCCAACCACCCAGGGCCATGCTCCTGCCTGTTCCCAGCTTGACAATAGGCAAGGCTGAACTGGTCACAGTGCCCAGAGATTCCACTACCCTGCTCAGGTTATGTGACTCTTGCCAGAACACAAAATGCACCTGCAATGATTCACATTGGTTTGCTCATAGTGCTGTTCCTGGCAAGTTAGATACCCTGGCTACCGGATGTTTCTCTTTAGAGAAGTTTGCAGGGAGCACCGGGTTCTTCAATCCCTCACACTCATGTGCAGTGTGCACACTACTAAGATTAGCAAATGGCATGATGGTTATAGCAGAGATGTTCAGATCCTCACAGGGATCTTATGCTACCCTTGAGAAAGATACTTGAATCGCTTCATTAGATGTAAAATTGTAAGCAATTAAAGTTGGTCTGAAAAGGAGCTTTTGCTAAGTAGCAGCTAATGGATACCCCTTACCGTAATGTGATCGCGCTGGGTCCTTGCCGTCTTTCACGAGCCCAGAGGGCCACACTATCTGGGGTCATTGCAATTCCATTCTGGGGAGAGAGGAAACAAAATGCTATTTGTGGGCCTCACTGACATGTGTTTTAATTTTCACTGGAGCCCCTTTGACTCTTTGAGGTCTCTCTGTGGGAGCACAGGCCTTATCGAGGGAATCTGAGACAGACACAAAGCTCTCAGCTGTCTGCTTCCTGTCTGCTCTTCAGTCTCCCACTAAATTCTAGACCCTCTTAGTGTGACATTATAAAAGCACTTCTCAGCATTTTCAGCCCATGGTTGATGGGAGAAAGTTAATCACGTGAGTGCTGGTCAAAGTTTGCTATGTCTCGCAAGTTCTTGCCATACTACTAATTTATTCTATAATCAATTGTTCTTGTGGTGTGAGTATAGCTGTTTTATACTGGAAGCTAAAGTCATCTATGAAAATACCCATATTTGACGGTGATAGCCACATTAAATATTGCTGATTCATTGTCGCCCTCTTGTGGTGGTGATCTTCTAGCAGAAAGGTGATTCTGGCGCTTGTTTAGTGATGGAGATGGGGCGGGCATGTTCCACAAAGCAGTATTTCCCAGTTAGCTGTATAACTTAAGATAAACCTGAAAACTGTCCAATAAAAGAAGAGGTAAGTGCTATTCCTATTGAACAATTGGACAATCCTTACATTCGGCTTAAGTTATCTGGCTAATGAAGAAATGATGCTTTGTGGAAAGTATACTTGGATCACCTTCAAAGCTGAACTATGCCTGTAGCCGTACATTTCTCCTGAACTGGTAAAAAATGTGAGCAGTTCAGTTCAGTGACGCTGTGTATGAGTGCAAGGTGTATAGTATCTACTGAGGAAAAATGCTAGTTTTGGAACAAATTAAAGACTAAGTGTCAGGGTCAGCACGTCCCAGTCGTTCGCGTCTTCTCCTTATTAGGCCAGCAGGCCATCCTGTCCTCCCCGTTGTTAGTCTTTAGTGTTTCCCCTACTACCCTGATGGCTGCATAACTCAATGAGCTGAGGATGTGGTTACATATCAACCCCTCAGTCTTGTGTTCAAATCCCACCTCCTCTGTTTTTGTATTTTTGTCCCCTTGTGTTTCATTTGTATCAGATTTTTGGGTCCTGTGTCTTGTGATTTGTATTCAGTTTTGGTTTCATGCTTTGTGCCTGTGGTTGTGTTTTACCTGTCTGTTCCCCATTGTTAGATTCGGTTTCCGTGTTTCTGTCAGTTATTTGGGCTCCCTGTTTGATCCCCCAATTCCTTGATTTAATTATTAGTTTCACCTGTTGCCTGTTTTCTTGTGCCAGTCTGCTTGTCCTGCCCCCTTCCTGATTGGTTAATTGTTTCATGTCTCACTCCTCCTGTGTCATTACCTGGTTCAGTTGTGTATTTAGGTTCATTCCTTAGGTCAGTTCCTCAGTGGGTTGTTGTTTGTCAGTGGTGTGTTTTGGAAGGTCAGAAGTTACTCTGGGTTTTGTTATTTGTAGCCTGCCTGTTCCTTGTTACCCTGACCTTTTGTAGTTAGTCTTTGGTTTTCCCCTTTTTGGTTTTGACCCCTTGTGGTACATTGTTTTGTGGTGTTCTTAGTGTTTTCAGTTTTGTTAATAAACCCCTGTTGTCCTGTGAGCCGCGTGTGGATCGTCCACCTTCCCGCCTGCACCATGCTGCACCACTGTGCTAGAACCTCCAGAGTCCCTGACACTATGTGGCTGTACTATTAATTGAATTTGAATTTACAGCCAAATTTCCATATTCTGCAAAAGACATTATTGTACCGTTTTGAATATGTCACAGTATTAAATGGCACAATGTCCTTAACCTTTACAGATGCATTTCTTCCCAACTAGGATTAAGCAGTTACGAGATGGGTGGATTACATTGTTATTCATTGTTATTCCTTAAATAATTGAAGATGTTTTTCAACAACAGTAACATTATACTCGTCAGCGTGGAGCATTTGTAATGGCGCTAGGTCGTAATATACTATGCCTGAAAACGGACGCATTTTATACGGTACAGGGACAAATAGTGTATTAGTCTAAATTTTCTAATATCATATATGTTCATGGCTTATTTTTGACAAATCTGGAATTGCAGAGTTGTAAAAAAAGAGGGCCGGCGGTCAGGTGTTCAACTTCGGAGGTGACGACGACGACAGGGCATTACTATGCGAAGTGGGATCGAAAACGAAGGTGCTGAGCTCTTCTCAGGCTCCCATGAGGCAGTATGTGATGTATTGGTTAGATGGTGCTTTTCTCACGTTTCTTATGTGTATCCGTTTCACAATGTATATTTAGCTAGTTTGGGTTCCTCTGTGATTTAAAAAAAAAAAAAAAAAAAACCCAAAGCACACAGGCCGCCTGATGTTACAATATTACGCCACAGGCGGCTGACATTTCCATAGGAGCCATTTGCTGCACGTCCTGCGTACACGCATGCGCAGTGCAGCTGCGCCCCCTGGCGTTCTTCGCTCTGCTGTGCGCTACTCAGAGCGGCGCGGACCTGAGTGAGCACAGCGTACTGGATCCACCGATGCTGTGGCCGCGTGGGAGGTGACCGGCTACTGCTGTGTCTGCTGGAACGGGGGCTGAGATCCGGCGTGTGGCCGCCGGGGATGCTGCGCGGAGGCGCAATTCTGGTGGTAAGGAACGGGAGATGGTGCTCCGACCGGCTGGTACGGGGGGGAATCAGTGCTTCGCAGCCCCCGCTCGGGTCCGCCGGACAGGACGCGCCGATGTCTGATCGCTTATCGTCCCGAGGAACCGGGCGTGCACGTGCAGGGGGCGGCCAGAGGGCAAAGCGTCACGGTGGATGGGGACCCTGCTGGACAGGACGGTCATGTCCCCAAGCGTCTTGCAGACAGCGGGGGGGCTCGACGCTCGCATGGCGGATGTTGTAGTTTCTTTCTTCCGAGCCCGGCGTGTTAGAGCGATTAACCCCGCTGTCGTGCGGCTGCGAAGCTGACGGCGCCGGACGCATTAACGGTAAAAGGTTTCCCGACATCCGGTAACGGACTCGGTGCGCCGCAGATGGGCAGTTTTGCTAAGTCAGGAGAGCCGCGGGCACTGCAGTAAAGACGAGGACAGAAAGCGCTTTTGTGATAGTAGTGAGTAGAAAGGGCAGCACCGTACGGAGCAAGCGCCAGTGTTCTGCACGGAGCTATTAATAAGCATCATTCAGCCGTTACTGACGCCGAGTTAAGGACGCCCGAGTCCGTGAGCTACTCGCTGGGGCTCAGAGACCCGGACACGCACTGCGGCTGCTGGCTTAGTTCAAACTTCTGCATTGAGTATAATATAAAACCAAACACTGCGCCTTCAAAAACGAGCATGTTTATTTGCTCTGCACCATGCAGTTAGACACGGGCTGTGCGTTAAATCAGATTATGTCTAGAAAAATGTGGTGCTGCGATAGATATGGCATCGCGTCGCACAGCAGCCGGGCTGCACACGAGGCTTCCTTTTCATGATCTAAGGTTAACTAATTTACCCTTTTAGCCCTCCGCAAGCCAGTCCCCCTCTATGCCAAATGACGTTTTGATTGTTTGACGTTGATCTGGGTGGCAGGCGGCGGAGGTGTGTCTGTAGTCCGCTCTCTCATTGGCCACTTGCTGTCTCTTTGTGTCCGCTTACTTCTTTTTCATTGGTCAGTTGATGTCCCTTTGTGTCTCCGCCACCTCGAATGCTGATTGACCTGAATAGTTTTTTTTTTGCCGTTACCCAAAGAGAGAACATGAAGCTTGGCGCATTAGATCATGTATATACAAAGACAATGCTGTATCCCGTGCTGCATTTTTGCCACCATATGGAGGTGGTGGCTCAGAGAGTTAGGATGCCTGTGTTCGCAAGGTCAAATCCCAAGGTTGGCAGAGTGATTGAACCCCTGAGTAAGGCCCTTAACCCCCGCTTGCTCCAGTATCTGTCTGACCCTGCATCTCAAAAACATACGTCACTTTGGTTAAAGTGTCTGCTAAATAAATTAAATGTAAAGGCCTTACCAACCAATTGCTGTGTTAACTGTGATCTTTCTGATCTGAGGTGCACAGTCTTCAGAAGATCCAAGGCGCCAAACTGTCTTCTGCAGCTGATGCAGCAGCTGCAGCCACAGTGTCATTTTAATGCCGGCATGTTATTTATGTTAATTCATTTAACAGATATTTTTGTCCCAAGTTACATACGTGTCAGGATTGGCAAATAGTCTTTCCTCAAGGGCCCCCGCGGGGACACTGTGCTGGCTGTGGGATTTGATTCACAACCTTCCAGATATGGACACAGATCCCTGAGCTGCTGAGCTGCACCCTGCCAGCTACATCCATGCTGTTGTTTTCTGCTGTGTGTCACTATGTCATGTGTCTGCTGTCTTTACAGATACATCTGTCTGAGGAACCAGCAGCAGGTTCCTTAAAGAACAGTATAGGTCCCTTGTGTTTATGTGCTCTGCTAGGACACAGTTTAGCCCCTGTTGAAACCTTAGCCAGTCTTGCCATGTAATGTGCTGACATCCGAGCTCTTCAGATTCTCTTCCTGGAATTCACACACGTGGTTTGTGAGCTGGTAAATGGTGTGATTTCAGTGCACAGGGCTGCCGGATGCTGAGTACGATGTAGTGAGTGGACATTCAGGACATAACCACACATACTTCTGCGTTCAGGCAGCGGACACAAACTCCCCACCTCTGAGATTTGCCCGTTCATTAATTCTTAAGGAGTTTGCCCACAAGTCTGACCTACTTCTAAAGGTAGTCACATGAGGCTGTTGCTTTAATTATTCATTTTTATCTTTAGTTACATTAGAACAGGGTTTATATGCTGAAAATACTGTGTGTGAGCAGCAGTGAGAGTGAATGCCCCAATGCATTAAAGCTTCATGACGTGCCAATGTGTTCTTTACTCGCTGTCTTTTATCTGTTTGAGAAGCAGCCTTGGGCATGTGTGCGTCTGTGTTTAATTTGGTCGTTGTTTGGTTGATAACGCAGCCGGGAGTGACCAGTGTAAACCGGTCTGGCTCTAAACTAACACAACCACAGCTTTTCAGGACACTAAGCTGGCACCACCTAGCAGTGTAAATGTGCCTGGTTATTGAATAACTCTGCCGAGGTGATTAATCATGAAGATACTCCTGATGATTTGATTAACTGGATTATCAGCACAGTGTTTTGTTTGGACAGCCTTCCCCTGGTAACATGACCTGTGAGCGTCGCTGCCATCGCATGTATACCGGTGACATTGTGGCTCTGAGCACAGGCCGCTCTGCCTCTGTGGGAATACTCGTGCTTGGTAAAATCTCTGTGTGGCGCGTCTTATACAGCTGCTTCTGCAGGTGAGTGCCAGAGTTCAAGGTTGAATGCCAGGTGAGAGAGCTGGTGATGTTCGAGAGAGGCACATGGGCGTAGGTGGGGTTAACACTGATGCCAGGGCTGAGCTAAGTCTCCTCTGCTGATGCTGATTCTGTTTCGGTCTGGCTATGCCATCCGTAACCAAAAATCACCACAGCAACACCCTAAAACCTGATTTTTTCCATTGTCAGTGGGGCCATGAAAAGTTTGTCTTTGACACTTTGTGAGCGCCTTGGAGGAACCCGGGTGGAAGCGTGTGGGGCAGGGCTCTCTGGGGAACTTTGAGCCTTATGAAATGGGGGCAGAATACAAGCAGAAACTGCATCTCTTTCATACGTAAGTTAGTAGGTCATCTCAGAGGAAAATGTCAGTGGCTGTGTTACCTTTCCATTTAATTTCAGCAAAATTCCAAAAAACTAAACATTTTTGATTATCATGATATTTGGCATGTGAGTTATACATATCATTCGGTTCTCTCTGACTGGAGGTCCCACTGATTTCCATGCACAGGCCAGTATCACAGGCCTGTGCGCTCTGACCGGGGGTGTGACTGCTTTAACTGCATAGACTGGTGTGCTGGACTTGTGTGCTCTGGCAGGGGGTGTGACTGCTTTAACTGCATAGACTGGTGTGCTGGGCCTGTGTGCTCTCACCGGGGGTGTGAATGCATTCCCTGCACAGGCTGGTGTGCTAGGCCTATGCGCTCTGACTGGGGGTGTGACTGCTTTAACTGCATAGACTGGTGTGCTGGGCCAGTGTGCTCTGACCAGGGGTGTGAATGCTTTAACTGCATAGACTGGTGTGCTGGGCCTGTGTGCTCTGACCGGGGGTATGAATGCATTCCCTGCACAGGCTGGTGTGCTAGGCCTATGCGCTCTGACTGGGGGTGTGACTGCTTTAACTGCATAG
>JAODLD010000047.1:293083-304251 GCA_026781065.1 Mormyrops boulengeri | reverse complement strand
CTGACTGGGGGTGTGACTGCTTTAACTGCATAGACTGGTGTGCTGGGCCAGTGTGCTCTGACCAGGGGTGTGAATGCGTTCCCTGCACAGGGCCTATGTGTGCTGGGCCTATGCTCTCTGACTGGGGGTGCGACTGCTTTAACTGCATAGACTGGTGTGCTGGGCCTGTGTGCTCTGACCAGGGGTGTGAATGCATTCCCTGCACAGGCTGGTGTGCTGGGCCTGTGTGCTCTGACCGGGGGTGCGACTGCTTTCCTTGCACAGGCTGGTGTGGCATAGTGTCCCTCTGCTCATGGGTGAGACATACAGGCCCAGGCTGATGTATCTGAAATCTCTGAACCCAAAGTGTGATCTTCAGTGCAGTGTTGCCCAGAGTACTGTGCTCGTTCCAAGAAAACAGATTCAATTGCTCATCATTTAACCCTAATCACTCTTCATTTGACGTGCAGCTTAGTTTAATTATTTTATGGGTAATTGATGGTTGTCGGTTTGTAACTGGAGTTCATTGGTATTGGGGGGATTAACAGAGGCTTGGGGTTGCGGAATGTTGCTGAGAAGTGTCTCTGTATTTCAGGCTCTGTGTCTGCACTTCACTTAGAGTCCCATTATGGATGCTACACTCTCCTTCAGCTCCCAGGACAACTTCCTGCTGGCCGGCTCCGCCGACTCAGGACCAGGCTGCTGGAAACACCCCAGCGAAGATTCTGTGAGTGAGCAACAACATGGGCTGTACTGTAATCATCCATCCATCCATCCATTCCCCAACTACTTATCCAGTGTGCAGGCTCATAGGCAGCAGGTAGTAGTGGGACTAACCTGGATGGGGAGAGCGAGGGACACCGACTCACTGACCCTCTTTGGACTCGTCCCCCAGGACCGGAGCTGTAGCCCTTCAGTTCTGCGGTCTGTGGCCAGTGCCTGGAAGGAGGGACTGCTGAACAGGAAGAGGCCGTTTGTGGGCCGCTGCTGTCACTCCTGCACCCCACAAAGCCAGGTGAGCTGCCTTGGGCCAAACCCTTACCCTAACCATAACACTAACCATGGGGTCGGCAACCTGCACCCCTCTGAACCAGGTGAGCTGCCTTGGGCCTAACCATAACACTAACCCAGGGGTTGGCGACCTGCACCTGAAGAGTCTTCTGAAATAATCACATATTGATTACTTAAGACTTGAGATATTCTTCTTGGTAGCTTAACTTGATTGGATAATATCAGTCCTATTGGTACCACTTGTCATTTTTAAGCTAGCAAAGACCATTTGAAAGTAACCTACAACATTAAAACTATTGAACAAATCTAATTTAATCATGTAACAAGGCAGCTTAAAGCTCTCAAAATGTCAAAAACGAGAAAAATAAAAGATGAAGATGGAGTCTTTAGAGATGAATGGATAGTGGCATATTAATTCATCTAGATATTTCATCTAGTTCCCCAAGAGCTTAATATTCCAGGAGAAGAAACCAATGATAATGTTAATGCTGTGTTAATGCCTAAAATACAAAATACCTGCTTGATCACAGCTGCAAACGTGAAATATGTAAATTACCCGTTCAGTGAAGTTTTTGTGCTTGTGTATCTTTAGATAGCTTCTTGATGTCTAGCCTGCACAAAGACATTTTGAATTTTTAAGCAAGATTGCAGACTGTCATTGTTCAGGTGGCTTCCCAGTTTAGCACAGTTTCTGCCAGTTTTGTGTTGCCTCAGGAGATTATGGGGCGATGGTGGCGCAGGAGGTAGGGCTACCGTTTGGCAGCCGGAGAGTTGCAGGGTCGAGCCCCGGCTCCTCCTGACCCCATCAAAGTGTCCTTGAGCAAGACACTAAACCTCAAATTGCTTCCGGTGAGCAGGTTGGCGCCTTGCGTGGCAGCCTCTGCCACCAGTGTGTGAATGGGTGAATAGGAGCCAAAGCTGTAATTCGCTTTGAGTGCTTGAAAGAGTACCACAAATGCACTATATAAATGCAAACACAGAAATCCCTACACTGAATTTATTAGACTGTTATATCAAAGTAGTGGAACAGCTGTTTCAAAATGAAAACGATATAATTAAGAATGATTTGGGATGTGCCATTATGTTCATGAAACAGTCCTTGATATTTCTTTTCCTCTACTCACGAACGAGATACGTTCCGAACGGCTGTTCGCAACTTGAAATGTTCGTATGTCGTTATTCACCATCATTTTAAGGGCATACGCAAGTACAAAGAACTAGGATGCCGGGAGTATGTGGGCTACGCTGCTGCGCGGCGGGAGTAGTGGCCAGAAGTCGTACTAGGCAGAACTGGAGCACAGAAAAAAAAATTTGATGTTGCGGACAGGAAATGGGAGCCCAGTGAACACAATTTGGACTTAAAGATCCTCTTCGTTCGTATGTCTGAAAGTTCGTAAGTTGAACGTTCATAAATAGAGGAGCGTGTGTCACTGTGGCTGAGGGCGTCTGCCAAATGCTGTTAATGTAAATGAAACACTTAAAATAATTTGTTTGTTTACACTTTGTTGCTGGTGTCATATGAAAATGTTGCTAATCTCTCTAGAATAAATTTCTGCTTCCAGTGAAATTCTGAGGCTCCAGTGGCTTTCAGTTTTTTTTTTTTTTATAAAATCTGATTGCAGCTCTTCTCAGCTGAGCTGCCGAGCCCTGATGTAACCCTAAGCCTAAGTCTAACTCTAAACTTAACCCTAAGCCTAACCCTTCTTCTGATTCATTCTCTTAGGAGAAGCTCTTCAACTCCAGCATCCCATCACTCGGCCTACGCAATGTGATCTACATCAATGAAACGCACACTAGGTATGATGCTGCTCTTTGTCACCCCCTGGAGGTACTGGGCCATCACCTCTTCTGTCTACCACTTTTTCCTCATTTTGTCATATTAATGTATGCGCCATTCATCCTCAGTGAGTGATAATGCTAACCGTAATGATGCCGACTTTAGCATGGTGGTCTTTTTCCTGCCCTCAGGCACCGCGGCTGGCTGGCCCGGCGCCTCAGCTATGTCCTCTTTGTCTTGGAGCGTGACGTCCACAAGGACATGTTCGCCCGCAATGTGGTGGAAAACGTGCTGCACAACAGCAGGTACGGCGGCTGTCGAGCTGCATGCTGGGGCCCTTGCTAGTCGCCCCGCTTTGAACATTACCTGCCTTTCAGGGTAGAGGAGGCTGTCACAGAGGTGGCTTCAGAGACGGCACCTGTCACGGCGGAGCCCACAGTAGAGCAGCAGGCCATCGTCAGGGTAAGGCGAAAGGCCCGCGGCATCCTGCAGGAAATGGTGGCCAATATCTCGCCCACTTTCGTCAGGTAGGGCACGCCCCCATAAGAGAGGCAGTCAGCCAGCTGTGCTTGTCACCTACCATTGCTGCTTGGTCAGTATTAGAGCATTAAATGTGATGTCCCCTAGGCTGACGGGCTGGGTGCTGCTGAAGCTGTTTAACGGATTCTTCTGGAGCATCCAGATCCACAAGGGGCAGCTGGAGATGGTGAAGAAGGCGGCGACTGAGGTGAGCCTGTTATGCAGCCCCCGGGTCTACCCCCGCCATCCCTGTTATGTGGCCCCCAGGTCTCCCCCCGCCATCCCTGTTATGCCTCAGTGTCTTGTTTCAAGTTGATGGTTGGATTTAACATGTGGAGGGCGTGTGAGCCATCAATCAGTGAGGTTTGGGTTTAGGGTTTGGGGGTTAGGGTATCAGGGTTGGGGGGTTAGGGTATAAAGGTTACTAGTTTGGGTATTGCTAAGGTGTGTATTCTGTATTTCAGCAAAATGTCCCCCTGGTCTTCTTACCTGTGCACAAGTCACACATTGACTACCTCCTGATCACCTTCATCCTCTTCTGCCACAACATAAAAGCCCCTCACATCGCTGCTGGCAACAATCTCAACATCCCCATCCTGAGGTGAGGCTCCCCCCTCAGTTCGGGCACCCATCTGTGAAAGGTCAGAATGTGTCTGACACAAGCCCTTCCATCCATCCAGCACGCTGATCCGCAAACTGGGCGGCTTCTTTATCCGGCGCCGGCTGGATGAGACCTCAGACGGGAAGAAGGATGTCCTGTACCGCTCCCTACTGCACACGGTAGGTCTGCATCTCTCACTGCTGCCCACAGTAGATCCATACCATTCTCTTCTGCACACGGTGGGTCTGTACCGCTTGCTGCTGCACGTGGTGGGTGTGCAACGCTCGCTGTCACAGATAGTGGGTCTGTACCACTCACTGCTGCATGCGGTGGGTCTGTGCTCGCTACTGCACATGGCGGGTCTTTACCGCTCGCTGTGGCACACGGTGGGTCTGTACCACTCTCTCCTGCATGTAGTGGGTCTGTCCCACTCTCTCCTGCATATGGTGGGTCTGTGCCACTTACTGCTTCACATGGAGAGTCTGCATCGCTCACTGCTGCACACAGTTTTTGTTTCTGTACTGCTAAAGCTGCATTCCTCTTGACCTTCCGGTACCTGTCAACTGCCTCCAGAGTCCCACAAGCTAACTAAGCTAGGAGGGCTCCCTTTACCACTGTAATCTACGACCGAGTTTCGAGGTTTCGAGGTTGCCAACACAACAGGCATCAGCCCCTGCTCTGCACGCTGTCACTAAACTTTTGGGTCTGCTGGGTCTTTCTGGCATTTTCTTCTGCCATCTGATCCAACTCACCACCAAATGATGATCAATTGACAGCTCAGCTCCTCTTTTCACCCTAGTAGGGGTTGCACAGACTAGTGTGGTAGTTAAATTATAAATCAGTAATATAGATATTGGTTATGCGACATTGAATCACTGTTGATGTTTGGGTGTTCCATTGATTAATGATTAACACATTGACGTATTGTCATCGAATCACTGCAAATACAAGGTTAACATATGACTAGTATGATTACTTATGCGAATACATGGTTAACATATGATTAGTATGATTAGCGTAACAATTACTTATACATTTGCACTACCGTGTAACATATTGTATATTGTCTACTGCAACTACTTTATAAACAACTCTTTCTGCACCAGTTGGGGCAGCTTCGAATCTCTTCCTGCGGGTGGTTTCTCCCGCCCCTTGCTCCGCTGTCTGTGTCTCCAAGGTCCGAGCTCTCTTCACGGTCTGCAGAACTAACTGCAGGCAACTATCACAAAGCGAGGCCACACAGTACTCAAAACAATCACTTCTTGCCTAAGGCCTAAGACAGAACAGACCCAATATGCCTCCCCTCCTGGGCCTACCAATGTCCAATTCTACATCCACATTCCCCCCTTTTGAACACGCGAGACCCATGATGTTCACAGATAATCAGAGTCCACTGCGTAGTAGTCCTCCGGACGGAAGCGCGACTTGACGAAGTGGGCCGGTGGCGGTTGGATGGAACATGTGTCACCACCGGAACTGGCGTTGCTGGTCACATTGATGACAACTGGGGGCTGCGTGTCGAAGAGCCAAGCAGGGAGGGAAGGCTCTTCCATGTGAACAGCAGGGGGAGCCCGCAGGAACATAACAGACTTTGCCTGTGAAGACAGAATACTACAACAACACCTAAACAGCAATACGATTAGCAGCAACACTACAAGCAAAAGCAATATATTAAGCCCCGGATAATCCAGGAATTAGTGAGGAGAACCAATTGTCCCAGCTGTACTCAAACAGGCCATGTCCTTTATGTATCTCAGACATCTCTTTGTGCACCACATTCTCCAGATCCTGCACAGCCTGAGAGGAATCAGGGACGTATGTGCAACATTCTTTCCCAACTATAGCATAAACACCACCTTTCTCAGCTAATAGGAGATCCAACGCCATACGGTTTTGCAGAGCTACCTGCTTAACCGCGGACAATTCACCCTTAACTGCCTCCACAGTATCAAGTGTCTGATTTGCTACCTTTTCAACAGCAGTTTGTAGGGCAGCCACCTCTGTCTGAAGATCTGCCACTCCAAGGGATGAAATCAACACCCCAAACCATTGCTCAGTCCAACTAAGAGACCGTCTACTGCGTGAATATGCATGCACAGTGAAAGACATCTGCGCCTTGGGCAACATGCGTATAGGAGGGACAATATAAGCTAGATAACAATACCAATCAACTTACGCCTCAGAAAGAGACAAAACAGTATAACCCTTAAGAGAGTCTTTGCGACCATGGATATACGTAGAACGTGGCGGTGCCACTAGCAGGAAATCACCAAGGATAGAGAAGTTAACATAAACCAGACAGTGTACAGGTGGTGAGGAAGAGGTTAAATGCTGGGTTGAATTAAACAGTTGGAAACGCACTCACCATCTCATTCGGTTCGTAGCGGCTCATTCACTGGGATGACAGCCAAGCCATCCAGTTTCAGTGGATGCAATTGCACTAGATCCGCACTTGCCATCACCGCCTCAGCTGCTGCAGCCACCGCTCGAGCCACAGAGTCCAAACGTTTTGAGTAGTATGCAACCGGTTTGCACCTTCCCCCGTGATACTGAGTCAGAACTGAAGTCATGAACCCTTTTTTCTCGTTTTTTCGTTTCTCTTTCTATAGTCAGGCACCCCCAAAGCTGGGGCTGACATTAATGCCTGTTTTAAATCAGTCAAAGCATTTTCAGCTTCAGGTGTCCACGTCAGTCTGTCTGTCAATCCTAGCCCAAGTGTCAAATCAACCAAGGGTTGTGACGTCTCTGCATAGTCCTGAATCCAAGGCCTGCAATAGCCAATCATGCCTAGGACTAAAAGCAGTTGCCGTTTAGTCTCTGGTTTGGGCATCTCCTGTATGGAGGCCACTCGGTCTGGTTGTAATGACCTTCCTTCACTTGTCACCTCATGTCCAAGGTATTTAACCCTTTGTGACACCAGCTGCAGCTTTTCTTTGGAGCCTAACCAGGGAAGAACGGGCGGGAACCGGCCTTAGCGACCTTAGTCGACACCTTAGCGACTTGCCTTGGAATCCCGATTTCTGCCCCCCACCTCCTATGCACACATCGTGGAATTCAGCTGGTTAATGGCACTAACAGGCTATATTACGCTGCCATTTAGCAGGCACCCTTGTAAAACTCTAATAAAATGAGCTGACTTAGCAATTTTCTGAGGAAAAGTGAAACAGACGAAGTAGGTAAACAGAGCAATCATTTAGCTGTGGGGGGGGGGGGGGGGTGGTGTGATGACGCATCTCTCCTCATATATACCCCATTCACACACACACTGATACCTGCTCAGTGTGTCTGATACCTGATTTCCTTGTTTTACCATTATGGGGTGATGTGGGAATGGGAGCAAAATGGTAAAGTCTACTACCCTGATAACATTAGCTGGTAACCTAGTAACATTAGCAATAACATCGGCAACATCGAGCTGGCATGCGGAACCATAATCCGTTACCGTGTTCAAGGGTGCGAAGGAAACTCATTATTTTGGTCACTACCCAATGCTCATGACCATGGGTGAGGGTGGGAACATAGATGTACTAAATCGATAGTTTTGCCTTCCGGTTTAGCTCTCTTTACCACAACAGCATGGCACAGTGTCTGCATTACTGCCAACGCTGCCCCGATCCAGCTGCCGATCTCCTGTTCCCTTCTTCCCTCACTCATGGACAAGACCTCAGGATACCCCCACTGCTCCTTAGCTATGATTATTGGTGAAAAAGTGCAGCCCTGGCAGAGTACAGCACCCACTGGGAACGAGGCTGACAACAGACTCTGTATCCTGTATTCCTGAAGCAGCCCCCACAGGACCCCCCGAGGGACACAGTCTTATGCCTTTTCCAAGTCCACAAAGCACATGTAGACTGGTTGGGCAAACTCCATGACCCCTCCAGCATCCTGTGAAGGTGAAGAGCTTGCCCAGTATTCCGCGACCAGGATGGAATCTGCATTGTTCTTCCTGTATCTGAGGTTTAGCCAACAGACAGACCCTGCTCTCCAGTACCCTGGCACAGACCTTCCCAGGGAGACTGAGGAGTGTGATCCCCCTGAAGCTGGAACACATCCTCTGGTCCGCTTTCTTAAAGATTAGGGCCACCGCCCCAGTCTGCCAATGCAAAGGCACTGTCCCCAACCTGATCCAAAAATATGAACTTATGGACAAAAGTGACACATTGGCATATTAGTTTATGAATTCGTACAGTGAGAGCTGCAAACACGTAGAACATTTTCTCGCAACTATATGGGAGTGCGAATGTGTTTTGCACCATATTTTCTGCGGCAAGTGTAGCAAAACTGTGAGTGTTTGAGTTGCTTAGTTTGTTATGTGTAGAATAGGATTTGTGCATGTGATAACTTGGTGTATGGCCGATTGGTATCACTCACAAGAATCACAGTTAACCGGTGCATTTATTGGAGAACAGAGCTAATTACTTTTAAAGCCTGCACTCGTGCTCTCCGAACTCCTCTGAGGTTCTTTTCCACACTTGTCTGACTTCCCCAAAAATTGACAACACTCCTAATGGTGTGAAGTGGTATTGCAGGTAATATTATTTTATAAATAGAACAATCAGGATACCACAGCGCACCTGTAATGAAGAATTTGAGAAGGCGTAACCGTTGTGTTGTGCTTGTAGGGGAGGAAAAAAAGTGTACAAGTTGGGTTATGGGTGTGCAAATGTGTTTTGCACCATATTTACTGCGGCAAGCAAAACTGTGAGCGTATGAGTTTCTTGTGCTTGTGGAAATCCTGTGACTTCAAATTTACTGATACACGTGTGACTCTTTTTTACAGCTACAGATTTCACTGTTACAGATGGTCAGTTGTTTTGGACCAATAATACCTCCATAGAAATACTCCTTTCACCACCTGACTATATCCCTTTTTGAAATCAACAGTTCTCCATCCCTGCTGTAAACAACATGGGGAAAGCCCTGCTTCACCTTCCTGAGTCACCTAATGATTTACCAGAATCTATTTGAGGCTGACCAAAAGTCAGTTTCCATGGTCTCACCAAACTCCTCCCACAGCTGAGTTTTCGCTTCAGTAACTGCCAAAGACACATTCCGCTTAATCTGTTGGTACCTGTGAGTTGCTTCAGGAGTCCCAAGAGCTAACCAAGCTGTGAAGGTCTCCTTCAGCCTGTCAGCTCCCTTTACCGCTGGTGTCCACCGGGTTCAGGGATTGCCGCCACAGCAGGCACCAGCAACCTTATGGCCACAGCTGCACACAGCTGCCTCAGCAATAGAGTCCTGGAACATGGTCCATTCAGGCTCAATATCTCCTGATTCCCTCGGGATGCAAGAGAAGTTCAGTTAGAGGTACGAGTTGAAGTTCTCCTGAACAGGGGTCTCTGCCAGACACCCCCAGCATACCCTCACTATGCGTTTGGGTCTACCAGGTCCATTGCCATTGGATCAAACTCATGAGCAGTTCAGCTCCTCAGTTCACTGAATTGTCCAAAACATGCGGATGCAAATTTGAAGATACAATTACAAAATCAATCATCGAACTGCAGCCTAGGGTGCTCTGGTGCCAGATGCACTTATGAACACCCTTATGTTCGAACATGATGTTCTGTTTAATTCAGTCTATGCTGTTCTCTCCCCCCCTTTCCTTTTCTCATGTCCGTCTTTCTGTTTCTCCTGCTCTCTCCCTCTCTCTGTGCTCTTCCTTCTTTTTATGTACCTGTTTCACTGTGTCATGCACTCACTCTCTATCTCTCCCATGTCCAGTACACAGAGGAGCTCCTCCTGCAGCAGCAGTTCCTCGAGTTCTACCTGGAAGGCACGCGTTCTCGCAGTGGGAAGCCATCCCCAGCCCGAGCCGGCATGCTCTCCATCGTGGTGGATGCACTCTGCACTGGCAGTGTGCCGGATGTACTGCTTGTGCCCGTTGGCATCTCCTACGACCGCATCATTGAGGAAAATTACAACAGCGAGCAGCTGGTAGCCACCAATATCTGGCTTACACTGTATCAGCAGGGGCTTTCAGCTCTAACCCGCTGTCCGCCCCATCACTGACTGTGTCAGCAGAGCCTAGCAGCACTGACCCACTGTCTGCCCCGTCACCGACCGTAACAGTGGGCTCTAGCAGCACTAACCTGCTCTCCGTCCCGTCTCTGACTGTGTCAGCAGTGCCTAGCAGCAATAACCCGCTGTCCACCCCGTCACCGACTGTGTCAGCAGTACCTAGCAGCACTGACCTGCTGTCTGCCTTGTCACCGACTGTGTCAGCCGTGGCTAGCAGCACTAACCCACTGCCTGTCCCGTCACCCACTGTAACAATAGTACCTAGCAGCACTGACTCGCTGTCTGCCTTGTCACCAACTGTAACAGTAGTACTTAGCAGCACTAACCTGCTGTCTGCCCCGTCACCGACTGTGTCAGCAGTGCCTAGCAGCATTGACCCGCTGTCTGCCCCGTCACCAACTGTAATAGTAGTACTTAGTAGCACTGACCCGCTGTTTACCACGTCACCGACTGTAATGGTAGTACCTAGCAGCACTGACCCGCTGTCTGCCTTGTCACCAACTGTAACAGTAGTACCTAGCAGCACTGACCCGTTGTCTGCCCCATCACCGACTGTAACAATGGTACCTAGCAGAACTGACCCGTTGTCTGCCTTGTCACCAACTGTAACAGTAGTACCTAGCAGCATTGACCCGCTGTCTGCCCCGTCACTGAATGTGTCAGCAGTGTCTACCAGCACTGACCCGCTGTCTGCCCCGTCACCGACTGTCAGCAGTGCCTACCAGCACTGACCCGCTGTCTGCACCGTCACCGACTGTAACAGCAGGCCCCAGCAGCACTGACTCATTGTGCTCTCCCTATTGATGTTTATTTGATGAATGATGCTCCCATATAACAATGCACTATCCTGATCTGCCTGTCCCCATCTCTGTCCTCAGGGCAAGCCGAAGAGGAACGAGAGCCTGTGGGGAGTGGCCTGTGGAGCATTCCGGATGCTCCGGAAAAACTGTGGCTGTGTGAGGGTTGACTTCACCCAGCCTTTCTCCCTTAAGGTGGGGGTTCCTATTTTACATGAATGATATTGACACCAATACATACAGTAAACTGGTTACATTTGCAGAGGACACCAATGTGGGTGGTGTAGCAGACACTAAATTAGCAGCACAGAGGCTACAACGGGATCTTGATCTAATTAGCAACTGGGCTGATACCTGGCAGATGAAATTTAACGTAGATAAATGTAAGCTAATCCATGCAGGGAGCAGAAATATAAAGTACAGATATTTTATGGGTTCCACTGAAATAAAGGTAGCTGATTATGAG
>JAODLD010000047.1:276102-287168 GCA_026781065.1 Mormyrops boulengeri | reverse complement strand
GTATTGAATGGTGGCTGCAAATACTGGGGTAATTTTAGCAGAGGTTTTGAAATGGCTAAGCTAACATACTTTGACAGTCATAATAGCATAGTTTTACACCAGCATGAAGATTATTTAAACACCACTTACTTTGGCTGCCTAGGACTTTTGCACAGTACTGTATGTTTATAAGGACGGACTGGTCCTTAACCGGTGGTATCACATAACTAGCCTGTCGTGTGCTGATGCGTCATAGCCGCCTGTGAGTCATGCTTATTTTCTACGCATGCACACAGAAGGCACTCTACTCTTTGTAGGATGCTGTAAGGAATTCACCTTTGCAGTAGATACCACGCCCTTCCCACATTACTACAGAACTGCACTTAACGCACACTGCCGGCCGTTACCAGTGATATGAACACTGAAGTGTGTGAGCTCTGTCTTCTTTAGCTGATGGGCCTGTAGAGAAACCCCCTGCACGGCTCTTATGCTGTGAAGTCTTGCTCTTCCTCCCCATCGGCCATAGGTCCTGAAGGAGAAGCCAGGGGGCAGAGTGGTGGTCCTGGAGCTCAGCAACACCTTCCTCCCCCAGGCCAGCCGCAGGAAGCTGTTGGAATACATCCTGAGCTTCGGCCTCCTGTAGGTGCCACAGCGCCCCCTGCCACCGGCACATGGAAGCACACCTCGACACTGCTCACCACTCTGTGAAGGGCTTTTGCTGGCTACTTAACACAAACAATAAGGTGCTAATCTATGGAAAATCTACCTGAAAGTGCCTTTATAGAAGCAGCAGAAGCACCAGCTGGGAGGGCTTAGCCTTTAACACGCCCCCGGCGATGCAGGCAGATGTTAAGGGTTCGTGGTGGAGAACGTAACACCCTCATGCTAATCGGCCATTCTAAAAGACAACCCGCTTTTGTAGAGAGCTCCCATCTTGACCTCATCTCCATAGAGACACAACCACCCAATTAAGTAGTGGAGTGCATCCATTCCCCCCTCCCCAGGAGAAGCTCACAGGGCTGTGCAAAGTGGCGGGGAGGCTTGGGCCCCATGCGCTGGTGCCCACCGCAGCTTGCGGAAATGCTGCAGCTGCTTGCGTGGGTCTGCGTGACTTTCTCATGCATAGAGGCTGCAGCAGCTACTTCACTGTATGTTACGAGGAAATGGTGCATATGCTTACAACTGAACTGTAGGTATAAACTAATCATTTTCCCAAGGGATAATATAATTAATATAACGTGACTGTAATAATTCGTACAAAAACCGGTGAGTGGTTTTTGGTTTTGTGTGTTTATGTCTGGCATTTTCGGCTAAAAATATGTGCCAGTAACTACTGGTAAAGTCTACAGGCAAATGGTTCTCGTTCCTTGTGATAAAGACTACCATCGTTTAAATTTTTTAAAAAATGTCTTGCAAAGATTTAATCCTAGCATCAGTCCCTGGCTCAGAATGACATTTTATGTTTAGTTCTAAACTAAACTAGCTGTAGAATTTACATGTTTAAACTGCTGAGTCCCTGTCACACGCGTGCGTGGTCTGTGTCACATGGTCACAGGCTGGTCCCAGCACTTAGAGCCATCTGTCATGCCAGGCAGCATGCTGCCCATCTAACCTGACCTGAGAACATTGACATCTTAGCATGATTTCATGGAAACCCTGGACTGTAGCTCTCATGGTTGTGTTTGTGACCGTCTCCTATGGTTTCATGGTGACGGCATATTTGAGGTTCAAGCCTGTAACTGAATTTAATTTTTTTTTTTTAAAAAAGGTATGTATTTTTCAAGAATCCAGGTTCATATATAAATGCAACCATAGCCTGCTGTAGAATTATAAGCATACTTCTCGGGAGCCTCAGAAGAAACTGGTCCGTCTCACATGAGGCCTTTTAGGAGTTAAACAAAGCTGTGAAAATAAATCTGATTCATTTATGTTGCATTTATGTGCACACATGCAAGACCTTTCCATCTGCCTAGAGTGTGGCTCTGTCACCTGCCTCGGGTGAGGAATGTTTGGATTTATTATCTGGTAAAAGCAATAATTACATTTATGAATGAGCTACTTTTTATCATACATATTTTGAGTGACAGCAGCATATTTAATTACAGCCGTTTCTGAAATTTGGAGATTAATATATTTCAGAGGAGCCCCAGATAACTGGATCAGATCCTGCCTCACTGCTCTACAATATCGACAGCCAAATGATCAATGCATTTACTTTGAAAGTGGAAATATAGCTTAATTTAAAAATGGATAATTTGTGTATAAGGGGGTTCATGTTACAACTACGACATAGCTAAGCTCTCCTAGAACCACAGCATCTCTTCAGAGGATTCTTTCACAACATACAATACCAGTCAAAAATCTGGAACCACCAAGCCGCCTACAAAAGAGAGTGATAAGAGTGTAGCATCACATGACGTGGCCACCTGACTTAAACACAGTAGAAATGGTTTTGGAGGAGTTTGACCAGAGGAAAAGTGGCTAATGAGTGCTCAGCATATTCAGGACAAAAAAAAGCGTCCCAGGAGACCAGCATAGAGGAGACAGCAGGGTCAGCCAGTCCCTGGCCAATTGGAGTTAAAGGCCTTGCTCAAGGGCCCAATTATGGCATCACTCTGCCAACCCAGGGATTTGACCCGGCAACCTTCTGAGTCCTAACCCAAAGACCTGTGCCCCCTCTCCCCCCAGCAAATTTTGTCTATACTTTCTTCGTCAGTACCTAATTCCATGTATGTTATTTTATAGTTCTGATGTCTATTAAGTATTCTAAAATACAGAGAATAGTACAATAGTTTCTGTGGGTAGGTGTGTCCAAACTTTTGACTGGTACTCCACATCAGCCTATTTTACTATTGTCTTCCATGTAATGTGACATCTATACAAAGTACAGCCAAGGTAAGAAACAGCTCTGGGGTTTTTTATTAAGGTGAACTAAGCTGTGACTGTATTGTGTCTGTATTCACTGCTACAGGAAACTACTTGCTAAGCTAAACGTCCATCTAGTTTGTTTTTCAATAAAACTAGGCCTGACTTTGCTGTGTTTGTTAAATTTGTTTGACTGCCGCTAAAAAGAGCAGAACAGACCCTGTTGGTTATGGTGAAGTGATCATGTGCAACATGCATGGTGCGGAGAGGATATTGTCCTTAAAACCCTCAGACCTTGATTTGCCTAAAAGCTAAAAGTCCATCTGTGGGGTAATACTGTAACGGGATTAACCCACTAAACTATGCTAATAGTAATTTGAATTCTATATGTTCTTTTCTGACGGAAGGTTCATTTCACAAAGATCCGTAATGACAAAATTTCCTGCTAATTCTGTACATTACAGCACCTTTTTGTTACAATTCAAGTCAAAGACAAGCAATTTTCTGGCAGCCTTGTCTTTGAACTAGTAGTGATGGATAAATGTAATTGGGACGTTTCTTCTTCACTGATGGCCAGAGTCAGTTGAGAGTGCTTGATGTTGTAGATATACACTCATATCAGTGCATATCGCACCTAAATTGACATCCAACTCCCAGTCTGCGCAGGCTCACAAACAGAAATTTACAATGATGCAAGAACACATACGCAGCTCTTCACATTGACAAAGTGGAGGGATTGTACTGAATAGTCTGAATATCTATATATACACACCAATAAATGCATCAAATCTCATTTCCTGCTTATTTTGAAGTAATGTACAGAAACACATAAGAGCAAACCAGCTCTTTTTGTACATGCTTGTCCTTCTCAGGGTCGTGGGGGTCTGGAACCTGTCCTTGAAGCTATGGGTGCAAGGCAGGGAACAACCCAGGATGGAGCACCAACCCACTGCAGGGCACACATCCACTATTCATGTACAGTATATGGACAATTTGGCAACTCCAAATGCACCTTAGCAAGTTTTTGAACTGTGGGGAAAACCAGAGCACCTGGAGAAAACCCCACAATGACACGGGAAGGACATGCAAACTCCACACACATGGAGCCACAGTAGAGACTTCAACGTTGGAGGGAACAGTACTAACCATCGGACTACCGCACCACCCCCAGTTTTCTACATTAAATTAGAAATGTTTGCGTCAAACTTTCGCACATATCTCCAAGGCAGGCTAGGATGTCATAATGTCCAGGCAATGACATCATGATACACACTATATAAAAGCAGCTACGTGACTCATTTATTCATTAAAACCAACTACTTAACGCATGTGTTAGAGAAAAGGTTTCTATAAAATCAAGTGCTTAACGCATGTGTTAGGGAGAATGTTTACTAAAACCATTATGAAATATTTACCTCAGACTATAGCAAGAGACTGTCGATCTCTTTGGGTGAGAATGACACCAGCATCTCAGTGGGCGAGACCAACGCTGGCATCTCAGAGAATGTGAATGATGCTCTGATCTCAGAGGGTGAGACTGACACCGGCAACTCAGACGGTCATGTTGGGATCTCAGTGGACAAGAATGACGCCGGGATCTCAGAAGGCATGACTGATGTCAGGAATCTCAGTGGACGAGAATGACAGTGGCACCTCTGAGGGCGAGACTGATGTTGGGATCTCAGAGGATGTGAATGATGCTCTGATCTCAGAGGGTGAGACTGATGCTGGCATCTCAGATGGCAAGACTGACAGTGGGATGTCAGAGGGTGAAATTGACAGAGGTATGGACGAAGCAAGAGAAAACTGAATCAGAAATTCCATGTAAGAGATTCATTCAGAGGCTGGGGTTGCCCTGCTCCTTGCCTTCCAGGGTGTCCTCTGCCCCGTGCACTACAATAGATTGGTGTCCCATCTAGGGCGTCCCCTGCCCTGTGCCCTACAATAGACTGGAGTCCCATCCAGGGTGTCCCCTGCCCCGTGCTCAACAATAGACTGGTGTCCCATCCAGGGTGTCCCCTGTCCCGTACCCTACAATAGACTGGTGTCCCATCCAGGGTGTCCCCTGCCTTGTGCCCTACAATAGACTGGTGTCCCATCTAGGGTGTCCCCTGCCCCGTGCCCTACAATAGACTGGTGTCCCATCCAAGGTGTCCCAACTCTAGGCCCTGCTGTGACCTTACACTTGAAAGATGGGCAGAATCATTATATATGTCAATAGAAATAGTTAATTTTTTTATTTATTCAGCATTCTACAGTTATTCTCAACATTTTTAATTCATTTAACAAGTAACCTTTAATAAAAACTTAAAAAGGTGCAGTTTTAAAAATCATATAAAAATAGCATTAATAGCATGTAGTAATATAAGTAAAGATGGTGCCATTTTGCTTTCTCACTATTGCGATGCACAAAGACAAAGCTGCAGTGTGAAAGCAGCAACCCTTAGATGGCGGCATCTCAGCTCATAGTCTGTGTGAGAACATTAGCTGCCGTCACCGTGACTTGTGATTATTTATGCTCCCACCTCATTTCCATGGTTTCCAGAAACACACCTCCTGATAACCATCACGTTTATTGTCACTACAGCATTAGTCAGGAACCATGGAATGGCTGTGGTCCTACACTCCTTTGTGCATGCGATGGCCAAACACCAGGCCACACTTAAGTAAAGTGGCTAAAACGCACATGCACCTTCATTTGTCCTTTTATTTTAACACACATTGATTTATGATAACTTTATTAATTGGTTTAAATGCGTTTGTTCTATTTGTAAGCTCGCACATTTAGTTTACTGATGTATTTTTATCAATTCATTTCTATCTTTTGTTGTGATTAATGTGACTAATTCTTGTTTCTTTTACCGGTTTATTTACCTGCTGTGATCCCTGGGAGTGGCCGACAAAAGATGGTGGCCAGGGCTCAGAGCAGCTAAATGCCTGAAGATAATTGGACTGCACCACCAGTTCTTGCTGGAAAGGGGGAGATTTGTGTTCTTCTTTAGTTAAACTAGCATTTGTTATTTCATTAGATGTTCGTAATTAAAGTTTAGCCATTTTGATTTTTTCTTTAATGTTTAGTTTATCAACAAACTGGACTGCGGTGTCGTGTCTTATAGTTACTGTTGTATGGTGTTTAGTTACCCCTATTGTTTTATTGGTCTTATCAGCCAGTATATATATACCCTTGTGTGTCATTTCGGAGTTCAGTTATGTTTGTGGTGCATCCAGTTAGTTGTTCATGTTTTTGCCAGTTCAGTTTTGTTACTTTGACCTCTTTTATGAGCTCAGTATTTAATATTTGTTAAATTAAGTTTGGGTTGGAATAAAAAAAAAAGCCCTATTTTTTTTTTATTATTCCTGTGACTCCTCCTGCTTTTATACTCGGCCCCTCACAGTGCAAAAAACCACAGGCAAGAGAATTAAAGAGAACATTAAAAATGGATCAAGAAATAAAGCCTTTACACTGGAGTCATAGCAAGCACCAGTATGGATATAATAACATGGAGATGTGAATTTGGCAAGTAAGTCAAATGCAGCTTTTTCCCTACAAACAATGCAACATTAAGTCTATAACATCACTAAAGATAATGACGTCAGAGGTACAATACCTTTATACGTGTATGTTTAAAAAAACAAGCCGGCCTAGTCTAGTGTTAGCTTAGTGAAGATATAGAAATTCAGCAATACTCACACTTCCAAACCCTGCCCTTCAGCTGACTTTGCCCCTGAGATACAGTAGCATCACAATATGGCTGGTAAATTAATATGCTGGTAATAAGAAATGACTTAGCTGACTGGCTATAGATCAGCAGTGTGCACTGTGCTTAATGAATAGTTACCGGTAGGTTGTTACGTCGCGGCAGCTGTCATGGGGTCAGGGGTTGCTCCCCCACAGGACTGGGAGTATCTGTGAGGGCCTCTGCCCTGCCCTGCCTGAAGGAGGCTGCATGGTCAGACCCTGAGCAGATGGAGAGCTGGTCCTGGTCCAGGATGGCCAGCTGCTCCTCCGGCTTCTCCTTCCTCAGATAGAAAAGCCTCCTCAGCTGCTTCAGCTGCTGCAGCTCACAGAAGGTCTCCAGGACCACCAGCATGTCGATGAGGCCTAGAAGCAAGTAAACTGGGGAAACCGCACAGAGCTGGGTTTACACACATGCTGTCTCAGGACGCTGTAAGTCCAAGGCCATTTGACCTTAAAGGGAGAACGAGTGTCTCCACTTAGAAAGCTGTCACTGTGTCCTGCCTCATTTCCATTGGCCTAATTTAAAGAGGTACAGTACTGGAGGAATGAATGAAGAAACGGACAAGAACACAGCAGTGTTTAGCACATACTCAGTGAGCGAAGTGTCACACTGTGAGGCGTCTGATCAGACTCCATCAGCACACAAAGGCACACACACACACCCTGATCAAAATCCACCAAGGTCAACACACACACACCCTGGTCACATGAGAAAGTCAACACATGCACACACAAACACACACACACACACGAACACCCTGATCAAATCCCACAAGAGAGTCAACACATGCACACACAAACACACACGAACACCCTGATCAAATCCCATGAGAGAGTCAACACATGCACACACAAGCACACACACACACACACACGAACACCCTGATCAAATCCCACTAGAAAGTCAACACACACATAGATACATTCTGATCACATCCCATGGGAAAGTCAACACACACACACACACCCTGATCACATGCCACAAGAAAGTCAACATGTACACACACACACACCCTGATCACATCCCATGAAAAAGTCAGCACACACGCACACACAACCTAATCACATCCCATGGGAAAGTCAAGACACTCGTGTGCACACACATATGCACGTACACACTAATGCATGACATCTGTTGCAGGTGTGAATCCTGTGGCTGTCAGAGCGATTCTTGAACAAAGCCCTTGTTGTTCCAGGTGTGCAACATGCTGAATGACATCGGTCTCTGACTCTGACTGGCTTTCCTCACTTAAACAGGCTTTTGGCAATAGTGTCTTATAAATAAATAATTGAACTAAATGCACGCTGGTGACTGAGCTCACCTGAGATGGCAACTTTGTAGAGCTGCCGATAGCTTTGATTGTGTCCCTCTCCAGGGACATAGTCGCCCAGTCCGATGGTACTGAGGGAGATAAAGCAGAAGTAGAAGGACTCCAGGAAGTTCCATTCCTCCTCGAGGACAGAGAAGATGATGGCAGGGACAATGAAAAAGAGAGTGACAGAGAGGACTGCCAGCACTACTGCGTGGGCAGAAGCCACCCTGGAGTGGGTCAGTGCCCAGTGCTGCTGGGCATACTCCATTGGACGTCTTGTGGTGAAAACCATGATCCTCTGCACCACCGCAGTGAGGAAGAGGAGGGTGAAGGGGATCCCAATCACAGAATACAAGATGCAAAATGCCTTGCCTCCATCAGACAGAGGAACTGTGTGCCCATAGCCTGCAAACAAACAGAACTACTCATTTAAGGTGTCAAGGAAATCACAAAGAATACTGTGGAAAACAAGCAGATTCTTCATCAAATGGCAGCTCAGCTTTCACTGGATGCAAAGAGGGAAGCTGTCTTGTTATTGTTAAGTTAAAGGAAGACTCAGGGCCCTGAAATAAGGTAACAGGTTTAGAATAGTAAGTATAGATGACCTGAAACTAGAGATGGACTGCACACCACTGCAAAGACCACGCTGTCAAGAAGCCTGAAGATGCAGAGGATCATGGTGAGTTCTGGAAGAGTGTAGTTTATATGGTTGCCAGGATTCAATGTCAGCTTGACAGTACCATCCATCCATTTTCTGAAACCGCTTACCCTATTCGGGGGGGTCCAAAGCCGATCCTGGTGTTTATGGGCACAAGGTGGGGAACGACCCGGGTGGGGCACCAACCCATCGCAACTGATCTACTACTAATTAATAATATTAATAATTAAGTACCTATTAATAATATTTAACTGGCAAACAAATAACCTAAACGTTAAGCAAGAAGCAAATACAAGGGGCAGCAGGATCTGAGAATACTCACGGTGCTCCCAGCTTATCCAGACAGAGTGTTCTATGGCGTTGTCTAAATTCAGACTGAAATAATTCATTAACCCTTCTGCTGTGTATTTCATAAATAAACGCTGACTCAATGTGTGTCCACGTTATCTTAGACCTGTTGAGCCAACATGCTGCGGGTGCGCTGGTTTTTGTCGCTGCATATCTGATATTGTGCTGATTCATGCCTCCCTCACAGCCACGCAGTGCTAAGAGTAAAAGGACAGGGAGTCTGGAGGTCGGATGCAGTTTATGTCACTGCAGAGCAGCGATGCGCTTTGACCGACGTGAAGAACACAGCTGTGCATAACCCTCCCTAAATATTATAATATTAAGGAATAATTATTCCCCCCCAAAGTTAAAATTTTCGGGCGGGGAGGAAGAACCTAACTCCATTTTAGAAAAAGTAATAAATAAATGATGACATTAACGAGGCGGACGTGAATTGCTTCGCGTTGACATGAAGTTACTTGGAAGACACGTAAATTACCGAATTCCTGTACGCGATCCATACCCAGAGATGGCATACACGGGAAGTGCTGTCTGCAAACATATTCATTTATATATTTTGCGTTTATCTGTAACGATAACATGATGGGTATCGACAGTTTGGACTATAGCTATACATATAAAGGTGACAGGCGGACATTTGCTCTAATGCAAAAGAGTTTTCAATCAAAGTTTTTAATCAAAGAAAAGGAATATTGTGTTAGAGTTTACCGGCCGCTCCATCATGGGACTCAAAGAAGTTTTCCCAAAACGTAAATAATAACATGGTCCACAGTGTGGTCCGCACCACGGGCACGCAGCTCACCCGTGGTGGACAGCACCGTGCTGGCGAAGAACAGCGCCGACGCCACGTCCCAGTTCCAACCAGCCGACGCGTTTTTCAGCGCCGACACGCCGTAATTGCCGGCCTCCAGGACTTTAGACAAGAGTGCGTCCAGGCGATCGTCCGCCACACAGTCGTTGTCCTGAAGAAAGCGGAGCTTGATTGTCCGGAGTTCCTGCCGCAGAAGCGTTTCGTACGGCAGCTCCAGCGCGGAGAAGACGGCTGCTCCGAGCGCCAGGTAGACGGCATAGCCGAGGGCGAGGCAGCAGAAGAGGAGCGCCGGGCATCTCTTTGGCTCACACTCCGTCATCGCCGGGGGGCTAATTCGCGCTTTTATTAAATATGCGCTTTTAAAGACGCGTCCTCAGTGATGCGCTGTTAAAGGTACACTCTTAAGGAGGAGCCCTGAAAAATGCGCCTTTACATCTTTATATAGATTACCTTTTAGTCAGACCATTATGTTGCCTTTAAAATGCCTCTCAGAAAAAAAAAACTGTGGATGGAATTGTGACGTTGCCTCTCCACTTCTTTCTCCTCCACTAGCTCCTTTCCCTTCTCTTCCTGTCTTTCTCCTTTCCCTCCTCCTCCACTAATTTCCCTTCTCCTCCTATCTTTCTCATTTCCCTTCTCCTCCCAGCAGATGACTGAGGAATAAGGCCAGCAGTCAATTGTTCAGGCTTTTCGAAAGAAGCCGTACTGTACACCATGCTAGAGACCTGCTATTGAAAGCAGCACCTTGTATATTTGTGGATTTAAAAAACTATTTATAAATTCAAACAATAGCTATAATTCATCTTGTATGTGTTGGGACAGGGTGAAAAACCTACAGACCCCATGACTTTGACCTAAAACAGGTGCTTGAAAGTCAAAGGGCTCTAGATTGACAGAAGGTAAAGCAGGTTAATTATGCATGAGACTGGCCTCACAACAGTGAATGAGATTATTGCATAAAAATGAAAACCATCACTGTAACGCTCATGTGCTTCCCTTCCTGCCGATTGCATATCTCTGTATATGCTAACCTAGTATGATTTTTGAAATGCTTGAATGTATTTTGGACTGGGCATGAATTATCGAACATTGTAGGTATTTTTTTGCACTGATAATAACTGATAATAGCTTGGATCGAAAACTGGTTAACAGACAGGAAGCAGCGGGTAGTTATTAGAGACACAATATCACAGTGGGCCTGCGTTCATAGTGGGGTACCGCAAGGTCAAATTTTAGGTGCATTATTATTTACATTTACATTAATGATATTGACACAAATACATACAGTAAACTGGTTAAATTTGCAGACGACACCAAGGTGGGTGGTGTAGCTGATACTGATCTAGCAGCAGA
>JAODLD010000047.1:256905-267420 GCA_026781065.1 Mormyrops boulengeri | reverse complement strand
TCCTTCTGGGGAGTTTTTCCTTGCCACTGTCACCTCTGGCTTACTCACTGGGGGCTTTGGGCAGGGATGCTGTAAAGTGCTTTGAGACAATGCAATGTTGTGAACAAGCGCTATACAAAAATAAATGTTGTTGTTGTTGTTGTTATCCAGCTAAGCAGGAAATCCTACTTCATGAAACAGGCCCCCTGACACCAAAACATAATAACAATAATAGGAATAAGGAATAATTTGGCTAATAGCGATAGCATCGATCTCACCTCTGCACTCATATTTCAGGTCTGAGAAGAAGACCAGCTCCTGGGAGAAGACAAAGAGGCCCAGTCTTCCCCCAGCAAAGGTTCTGTCATAGATGGGACCAGAATCGGCCATGATCTGCTTTCCTTCGTAAACCACCACCCTGTCAAGGTGGACAATGGCAGTTAATATAGGTAGTATAGTAGTTAAACAGCATAGTGTTTAAGCAGGAAGGGCAATGAACAAAATATTGCCCAGAAGCTCGGTACCTAATGAAACCAGTCTTGGGTCTGTGTATGAGATGCCAACGATAGGCGGTGTAGTCCTTCCAACCGATGTTATTGGGGTCATGCCAGAGGGTGCGGACCTGCTCATAGAGAGAGAAACCAGGAAGCCATGAAGGATCCACCGCATGACTAAACAACCAACATGTCTAACTGCAAGAGTCACCAAGACAAAAGGCTCTTCAAACATGGCAAAGATGAGAGCTCATTCTCTAAGTCTGTGTCCAAGTCAGTTTTTTTTAACTTGGCCCACCTGCTGCTTGGTATTGCCCGTGTGCCACAGCGCGTTTCGGAGGCTCTCGCCAGTGCCCGTGGTGGAGTTCACCACCTTGAGTGAGACGCCGGAAATGCCAAAGGCCTTGGAGGGCTTCTCCTCCCAGTAGGTCTGTGTGATTTGCTTCCACATGACTACGTAGAAGCGCCGGCTTGACTGGTAGCCAAAAACGAAGCCGGCATAGTCATCATCCCGATCCGTGTTCACATAGAAAGTGCCGCTGAAGTCCACTGCATTGAAGATGTCGAAGCCTGTTGTGTGAGCATAACACCATCAGAGCTTGGACACTTAGCTTCAGGGTAAGAGCTAAGCAGGCATGACATTCTGTGGAAGAAGCTGCCCTTGGCAAGCTATGGCTGTGGAGGCATGCTGCCCCATTTCTCAGCCATTTGCACTACTGAGTAGCAGTGATGAAGCCACCTTCAACTGCATGTCAGCATGAACTCACCCACAGCGATGCCAGGATCAGAATTAGCTGTCTGAACTAGCTCCTTGCCCTGGTTTCTCACCACCCAGTTGGGGTCAATCTGTGTCGTCCCCTTAGGGTCAAGGTGAACCATTTGGAACTTGCGAAAGTCGGTGACACTGATGGCATTGTTCTCTGGGCAGGCATCGAGGATGTCAGGGATGCTGTCGTTGTCAAAGTCATCCTTGCAGGCATCTCCTCGGCCATCTCCTGAGGGCAGGAGGGAGCAAAAGGCTTTGGGATGACATCTCCTTCATACTGCAGTCAAGAAGCCCACTCCCCCTCCCAATTCCTCAGCAACTCACTGGCAAAACATGCTTAATGACTAGCCAGTTTCACTTTAGAGACAATTTGACTGCAAAGACAATTTGTCACTTTTGTGAGAGTATGTGATCAGGACTGTGTATTTTACCATAAACCCAAACCCATCGCTACACCAGTTTATAGCAATGATAGGTAAGTCCATGGTAAGTGGAGGTTTGTTTGGGGAACACACTCCATCCTGAGCCCTGCTCTTACACACACTCCTTCCTGAGCCCTGCTCTTACACACTCTCCTTCCTGAGCCCTGCTCTTACACACTCTCCTTCCTGAGCCCTGCTCTTACACACGCTCCTTCCTGAGCCCTGCTCTTACACACGCTCCATCCTGAGCCCTGCTCTTGCATACCATACTCCTGGCCCTTTATGCTGTTCCTCACCGTCAGAGTCCAGCTGGTCTGGATTTGGCACGAGTCTGCAGTTGTCTCGGTCGTCAGGGATGCCATCATTGTCATCATCATGGTCACAGGCGTCTCCCCTGCCATCCTTGTCATGGTCAGCTTGGTTGGCATTGGGGATGTAGGGACAGTTGTCCATGTTGTTCTGGTAGCCGTCCTCATCGATATCCTGGTTGTTATCACATTGGTCTCCCACAAGGTCATTATCCTTGTCTGCCTGCAGGGGGTGATGCCATCCAATATTATCTCAGCCTGTCGTTTGATGTAATAAGTAGCTGTTTCACGATTGGTAGGTGGTAAAAAACAGTTCAAATAGACACTCAAAAGGTTTTAAGGGTGAAATTGGAGCATTTGCCTAGGTGGTAAGAGAATGTCAAAGCAAGACTGTCTGCTGCTGCAGCAGTGACTTGATGGGAAAGTGCAGCTTCACTGCTTTCAGCTGGTGATCAAAGGCTCTCACATTTTCAGAGTTATGAACAGACAAGAACTTTATCATGAAGGAGAATCAAAATAAATCTAAGCTCATGTCTGTTAAAATGTCATCATACCCTGACATCATTACCTGTCCTGGATTGTGGACCAGTGGGCAGTTATCACACTGATCACCCACACCATCCAAGTCAGTATCCTTCTGGTCAGTGTTGTAGAAGTATGGACAGTTGTCCTGCTCATTCAGAATCTCTGAGGAAGAGGAGGATAAAGATATGAGCAGGTTGATAAAATTCAAGCTGAGTCAGTCACTCACTCAAGAGTATTCAAGGTTTGAGTTCTGCTATGTTTTAAATTTTATACCAAATTCAATAGATAGAAGCATCCAGACCAACGCTGTAAGACAGGGCACACTCACACACCAGTCACTCACACATGCACACATACGGGCAATTTGGTAACTTCAGTCAACCTCAGCATGTATTTGGACTGTGGGGGGAAACCAGAGTACCTGGAGCAAGCTCCACATACATGTAGCCATGGGGGAGACACACACCCTGACCTCAGTGGTGCCACTGTACCACCCTAGATTAGTAATCATAAACAATAAATGAGTAATCGTATGATAGCAAACTGACCATCTCCGTCAATGTCGATGGAACAAGCATCACCCTCCCCGTTGTTGTCCGTGTCCGTCTGTGCAGGGTTGTGTTCATATGGACAGTTGTCACACTGGTCACCAACATCATCCTTATCATAATCAAACTGGTGTGGGTTGTAGTGCAGTGGGCAGTTGTCCTGGTGGGATTACAGACATGGTGCTGATCTCTCAGACGACAAGGAAGAACAAAACAAAGACATCTGCATTTCATTAGGACTGAGCCGATTGGAGAATTACACATATTTCACAGGACATGTTAATTGATTAACTGTAGTAACCAACAAACATCATAAGGACATTACTGAAGAAGCTAGCAGACATCAACATTAACCACAGCTAACAAGAGATAATGAAGCAGGACTGTAACCAAGGTCAGCCCAGAAGAAGGGGTCGTTTCACAAGATAATATAAGAAGGTCCTTTGAGAAGTGGAATTGCTGGCATCTGCACACACACCCTCTCATCCACAATGTCGTCGTTGTCATCGTCACTATCGCAGGCATCGCCCTGTCCGTCATTGTCAAAGTCCTCCTGGCCAGAGTTTGGCAGATGCGGGCAGTTGTCCTGAAATTTGATGGAGAGACCAAAGTGCTTTAGAGGCACACACATCTCCACGAAAGAAGATGACAGAACTGTTAGGCAGGATGCTGCAGTGTTTGGGCGTATATCATATGACTGAGGATGCTTCCTTCTTAGTGGATATAACATACGACTCAGGATGCTCCCTCCCTTCTTAGGGGCTATAACATTTGGCTGAACATTTCACCACTGGTGTGTGAATGGGTGAATGTGAGGCATAACTGTAAAGCGCTTTAAGTGCTCGGAAGAGTAGCAAAAACGAGCTATATAAATGCAATCCATTTACCATTTGAGGATACTCCCTCCCTTCTTAGGGGTTATAACATATGGCTGAGGATGCTCCTTCCCTTCTTAATGACTATAACATCTGGGGAAGATGGTGGTGCGGGAGGTAGTGCTATCGTTTGGCAACCGGAGGGTTGCAGGTTCGAGCCTTGGTTCTTCTTGACCCCATTAAAGTGTCCTTGAGCAAGACACTGAACTTCAAATTGCTCCTGGTCAGAAGAGTAGCAATAATGCGCTATATAAATGCAATCCATTTACCATAACATACAGCTGAGGATGCTCCCTCCCTTCTTAGGTGCTATAACATTTGGCTAAGGATGCTCCCTCCCTTCTTAGGGGTCATAACATACGGCTGAGGATGCTCCCTCCCTTCTTAGGAGCTATAACATTTGGCTAAGGATGCTCCCTCCCTTCTTAGTGGCTATAACATTTGGCTAAGGATGCTCCCTCCCTTCTTAGGGGTTATAACATATGGCTGAGGATGCTCCCTTCTTAGGGGTTAAATTAGAAACTTGGGATGATATAAAATACATTAGCAGTCAAATTGATAGCACATTATAAGCATGTTAAGGAGCAAATGTTACTGCACATGTGATGAAAGTGCACTTCTCTATGTTTTTTTCAGATCTCCATTCTTTCCGGTCATGGCACCTTCTTGCAGTGGTAGGTGGCATTAGCCCCACATGCCAGGTTCTGGTTGGGCCAGCCGTCCAGGTCAAAGTCCTCCCCACAGATGACGCCATCACCAGCATAGCCGATCCGACAGTCGCACTTGTACATGGGGTCACTGAAATGACTGAGGAAGATGCAGCTGGCGGACTTGTGGCAGCTGTGGGTGTCATCCTTGCAGGGGTTGTGCGGTTCACACACCTGCAGGTGAAAACATAGAGGGGGCATGATGGCCTTCAGCTCTGATGCTGCTGCTCTTGGTCTAAGCCACCATGATACTTAAAGTATATTGCATTATCGTCAAATATAAAGACCCATAATTCAAGAGGACCAGTGAAGGGAGGAGGCCTTCTCAGGGAGTTATACTCTAAGCAGTATAAGAGGAGCAGTGAGGGGAGGAGGTCCGTTCAGGGGGTTATACTCTAAGCAGTATAAGAGGAGCAGTGAGGGGAGGAGGTCCGTTCAGGAGGTTATACTCTAAGCAGTATAAGAGGAGCAGTGAAGAGAGGAGGTCCGTTCAGGGGGTTATACTCTAAGCCAGTGGTTCTCAATTCTGTTCCTGGCGCCCCCCCTGCCAGAATGTTTTCGTTCCAACCCTACCTTAATCAGGCGTATATGGTCCTTAATAGGCTAAAGCTGGTTACAGACCGAACGCGGCATGCGCTGTGCACGCCCCATTCAAAAAAACAGCGGTGTCCGCTCAATGCGCTGTGCTTGTCGCGCGGCTTCTGCGCAAAGAGTAGGCGTGGTTTTCAAAACTCTCTCCTGTCATTTCAGCTCGCGGTCAGTAGCAAAAATATATATTTTGCATGCAAAAAGATGGTACGCTTGTGTGATATAGCTCTGGGAACTCAAACACGGACAATATAAGTTTTTCCTCCACTTCGATTTCTGTGCCCGGTTCGGTGCCTTGTTTCTATTAGTCGCGTGACAATGCGTCACAGCGCGCAGCAGTCAATGTTCAACAAAGTTCATCTGAAACTGGCTTTAACCTATTAAGCACCATCTGAGCCTGACTAAGGTAGGGTTGGAACGAAAACATTCTGGCAGGGGGGGCGCCAGGAACAGAATTGAGAACCACTGCTCTAAGCAGTATAAGAGGAGCAGTGAGGGGAGGAGGTCCTATCAGGGGGTTATACTCTAAGCAGTATAAGAGGAGCAGTGACGGGGTTATAATCTGAGGTGGGTGTGTGCTGTCATGACCAGAATGTAGGCAGGTGTGTGCTGTCATGATCAGGATGCAGGCAGGTGTGTGCTGTCATGATCAGGATGTAGGCAGGTGTGTGCTGTCATGATCAGGATGTAGGCAGGTGTGGGTCAAAGCGATGCAGACCTGCTTGCTGTTCTTGGCGGCCTCCACCCCCAAGCCATAAGGCTGAGTGCCCTTGTACCTGGGGGGGCATGGCAGGCAATGGAACCCAGGTTCTGTATTGATGCAGCGCTCTGTTCCGACCACCTTGTAGCACAGGTCTGACACCATGTCACACTGTGGGGACACAGGGGCCCAGTAAAGCTGTCATATCGCATTTTATTTGGAACAGTAGGCAGCCGATGGTGACACTGTTATAAAGGGCGAGTGCTTTAGAGCTGTAGAGGGTATCTAAACGGCCCTGCAGACCGTTGTCTATGCTGCCTTAATGGATGATGCTGGGCTGGTTGTCAAGGTGCATCTGTGGTTCTTGGTGAACATACATCACCACATACTGCTTACTGTTGCCCTGGATACATACCTCATTCACATCCTCACAGAAGGTACCATTGCCACGGAAACCCAGAGGGCAGGGACCACACTCCCAGAATCCATCAGCACCAGTATGGCATTCCACACCAGCAAAGCAGGGGTTTGAGAGACAGCCATCTATGAAATAAATGGGTACTTGATGATCTAAAGTTGTGTTGTCAGTGGCGTGGGATCATAAGTTAATTAGAGGGAATGATCAGGGAGAGTTAATGGGGTGAGGGACATGATTATCTCAGTTGATTGTATGTGTGGGAGGTCTCTTTCTGGGGCAGTATATGGCTCTGTGGGTCAGACATCTGTGCTCATGATCAGAATGTCACTGTTCAGTTGAAATCCCTGGGTCAGCAGAGTGATTTCACCACTGGATCCTTGTGCATGGCTAGGGACTCTCTGAGCCTGCTTTGTCAGTTGTATATTGCTTTGGATAGACAGCCTCTTTTATTGATAGTTTAAGGGGTGTGGGTGTGGCCAGCCTCTTTTATTGATAGTTTAAGGGGTGTGGCCAGCCTCTTTTATTGATAGTTTAAGGGGTGTGGGTGTGGCCAGGTTCTCTTACTGATAGTTTAAGGGGTGTGGTCAGGGGTGTGGCTATGGACAGGTTCTTACCGATAGGTTAAGGAGTATACTCAGGGGTGTGGATGTGGACAGGCTCTTACCGATAGGTTAAGGGGGGTGGTCAGGGGTGTGGGTGTGAACAGGCTCTTACCGATAGGTTAAGGGGTGTGATCAAAGGCATGAGTGTGGCCAGGCTCTCTTACCTATGGGACAGTCTTGCCTGTTGCACACCTCATTGTCACTGGGTTCACCCATGCAACCTCGGCCCCCATGCTGGGGGGGTGGGCTGTTGCATTCCCGGCTACGGCTCTTCAGACCCCCCCCACAGGTGGCTGAGCAGGTTGCCCATGGAGACCAGGGACCCCACCCACCGTCGACTGCCAGTCAACACAAAGATGAATCAGTGGGACGGGGGGGGCGGGGGCACAGAGGAGAGAAGCGGAGAAGGTGGAGAGGAGGATCAACATCAGGCTTCCAGATGGGGCTCAAAGAGAAGCAAAGCTGCTAGCTAAAATCACTGCATGTCGTGCTGTCATAATTGAATGGGAAATAAATGAAATCCTGTCCGCACAGCCTGTTCACACATGAGATGAACAGCTAATGATCAGGTTAATGCTAAAAGGTTCAGACCATGATGGGGCCGCATACCCCGCTGCTGCAGGGGACAGGACGGCGCTGTCATGGGGAGGGTCCTCAGTCGCCCAGTCAGGTCTGGGAGAGCAATGCCCCAATATAGGTCATAGCTCATGTCCCATTGAATGATAGCGGCTGACTGACCAATGGCAACAGGCAAGCAAATTAAAGTCATTTTTATAGTTGTTTTCTTGCTTATTTTACCAGATTCAGCATGATGTTTATTAAGTCATGTAGCTAAAGGTGCAAACTGCGTACTGGCCTAATGGACAAAATGGAAACCAAGATCCAGTTTCCAGAATGCCACGCCTGTTGCTGGCACTGCCCTCAGCCCTGTGCCCTGACTGTCAGTGGGACTGGGGCTCTACTTTGGCAGCTGGTGCCCCTGTGTGTTTGTGTGCATCTATGTGACAGCCTGTCACCCCCAGTCATACTCACTGGGACAAGGGTCCGCCTGGCAGCTCTGCGTTTCCCGACCAGTGCCTTGGCAGTCTTTGCCCCCCCGCTGAGGCATGGGGGCATTGCAGTGCCGGATGCGGGTGACCTGGCCCTCGCCACATGTCACTGAGCAGGAGGACCACGGTGACCACAAACTCCATCCACCATCCTGTCGGACTGACAGAGCAACACGCAGTTAGCAGCGAAAGGTCTTAATATGGCCCATGTGTACGCAAGACTCAGCTCCAGCTCGGCCTCATCTGCTCATACTCTCAGAATAGTTCTACTGATTAGGTCAGGGGAATGGAAATGGAATAAAAACTATACAAAACTCTGTGTTTTTTGGCCAATGATTATGACTTTATGATTCAGGCAGATTGTGTAAGAAGTTGGCAGAAAAAAACTATAACACGTCATAACATTTTTCCCTGCTTATGTTGTGGAAAGTGCAAGCTGACCTAGACCACCTCCAGCACCCCTCTCCATCAGCCACTGCACACTGGAGTAAGACAATCTAAATCACCTCCAACCTTCATCAGCCAGTGCACACTGGAGTAAGCCGACCTAGACCACATCCATCATCAGCCAATGAACACTGGAGTAACCTGATCTAGACCATCTCCTCCATCATCCATTGCACACTGGAGTAAACTGACCTAAACCACCTTCTCCCTTCATCAACCAATGAACAATAGAATAAGCTGACTTAGACCACCTCCACCACCCCCTCCATCAGCCAGTGCACCATGGAGTAAGCTGGCCTAAACTACCTCCACCTTTCATCGGTTGGTGAATACTGGAGTATGTTGAGCTAGACCACTTTGACAACCCTCTCCATCAGCCAGTGCACACTGGAGTAAATTGACCTAGACTACCTCCACCCATCATCAGTCAGGGAATACCAGAGTAAGCTGATCTAGACCATCTCCACCACTCCCTCCATCATCCAGTGCACCCTGGAGTACACTGGTCCCGACTGCGTTTAACAGAATTTTAACTTTAATTTCTGTATGTTACATAAAAGTCATGCAAAAGTCATCGGTGTAACTGTATTGCTCCAAGGACTTAGACTCCTCCTCACCACCACATCACCATCAACAGCATCATAGGCACACTAGTCACTAAACACATTCCTTAGCTCTAAAGTAAGCGTGACCCTCAGCCAAAGACGGGTGACGCATTGCTGGGTGGAGCTGCTCAGGGACCTTTTCTGCCTGATGCTGGCTGGGGTGGAGGACACTGTTCTAGGATGCACACATCTGCCCAGCTGTGCAGTCACTGTGGAGCTTCCACACTGAAGGCCTGCTAGCTGAATCTGAACTGGCAGCCCATCTGCAGGCAACATGCTGTCATCAACTCACCACGGCTCTCACAGCGGCTGAGGCTGCACCGGCGTGTCTGGATAGAAGGACCGGCACAGGCATTGCTGCTGTCATCGCAGGAACGGCCACGCTGCTGTGTCCCTGAGCCACAGGTGACTGAACACTCTGTCCATTCTGACCAGGGTGACCAGCCGTCATCACCGTCATTGGCTGGGCAAACATATGGGCAGGAATTGGGCACTGAGGCTGGGGCGTGTGAGATGACTCAATGTTCTCCCTGAAACCAGTGGGGACTTCACGATGACATTACATGTGCAGAATCGCGTGTGCGCTTTTGAAGTGCAGCTGTTTTTAAATCCTTGGAGTTAGGGAAATATTCAGAGCACAGCTTAAGGGATCAACATGCAGTAAATGTGAAGAGCTCCTGCGGTTCAGTGGATGGCTCAAAAAAACACAGAAAAGATGAACAGCTTCCCAGCCGGAGTGTCATTCATCAAAGTGATCAGATTCCTAGAGCAGGGACAAGCCTTACGGCAATCATATTTTTCTTTAAATTATATTTATTGGAACATAACTGAAGGGGAAACTTAGGGTCCTGGCACAGACCAGCAAAAGCAGTTCAGAAAAACACAACAGATCAAAAGAAACATGGCAGTGAATGTGGAAATAAGAGGTGCAGGGGAAAGGAACCAAGATGTCACAGAGAACAGCTATGAAGAGAACTGCTGAGTAGGAGATGCTGGACTCACGCAGACATGCGGGGCAGCACTCCCCATCGGAGAAGGTGGGATTGGCGCAGGCCACCGCAGGACACATGATTTGACGGCAGACCACTTTCCCATCCTGCAGGCAAGACACTGCATTTAAGTCAGACTCATGCAGCAGTACGGTGACCTACTTAGGGCTTGTGAATATTTTTCTCATTCACATTGGCATACAGTCAGTCCAACCCCATCCTATTAGATCCTGATTCGACCTCACCACCTGCCCCACTGTCCTACCCTGCCCCACCATCTTACCCACCCCTGCCATTGCCCCGCCCCACCACCTGCTCCTCCTCCATCCTGCTCCACCCCTGCCACGTCCCCACCACCTGCTCCTCCTCCGTCCTGTCCCATCCCACCACCTGTCCTGCCCCACCACCTGCCCAACCACCTGCTCCTCCCTCATCCTGCCCCACCTGTGCCACTGCCTCATCCCCCCACCTGCCCTGCCACTGTCCTACCCTG
>JAODLD010000047.1:178570-200730 GCA_026781065.1 Mormyrops boulengeri | reverse complement strand
AAGTGTTAGAAATTAGCGAAAGTGAGGGAATAACGTCATGTAACGAATGTTAACCCATGCTGACTAGCAGGGGGAAAGTAGCCTACAAATGGTTTTTCTTTTCCCTAGAAATTTTAAATTGATTTAAACCTACTGCCATGTCTTGCCCATCGAACACTACACAGTAGCTTTAATTTGGTATTAAATAGTTTGTTTACTACAGTACTGGTTTACCTACAAGCAACTGGTAAAAATAACTTTTTTTATTATTATTATTCCCAGCAGTAAGCTTTTATTTATGTCTCGGTGCTTCACATAATGCAATGTACACTGTGTTAAATCATGGGCTGTTCTTTAATAAATATTTTAGCCAGTGTATCTGACTGTCATTTTGCACTGGTCTGGCATTAGGTTGGTACAACGTGAAGTAGCTTCTGATGTCGTAAACTACTTTTGCCATATTTGTGTAACTTAGCTTGCTATATTTCTATGGGTGGTAGCTTTTGTGTAGTGAAGCTTAATTTATTGTTGAGTAACTGATAGCTTAGCTCACTACACTTTACAAGTAGCTTGCCTAACACTGTCTGTAATCAGTAAGGATACTAAAGAAATGTAATACCGAACAGCTTTCAAAAACACGGTACCTTTTCAGTAGCAGTATCCCGGGCACAGACTCTGAGATTTTTGGCAAAATATTGGACTGTCTTCTTACACGTGCAGCATGAATAAATAAAATTTACTGTGTTGCATACTAGGTAAAACTATGTGTGTCATAGTGTCATAGCCAAAAAGACTCAAAATGAGCCACAAAATGACATTGATCATGAATTCCATTCTGCTGTGCGATAGAGCTTTCCTTCCTGTGTTCCTTCGCACATTGTTGACATAAGCATGTTCCAGTCAGGATCGTTAAGTGCAATATGAGTGCAGACCAGCGGGGAAGTGGGGATGGGGGGGGGACAGTGACGGTACAAGGCAACTGGGCCAAGAGTGAGTGAGTGAATGAACCCTAAATAAACTCACCAAGGACCTCAGTAATCCATCATGTTGGTGCAATCGACTCACCAAAGGACAATTCTCCTCTTCAACTTGTCTGGTATCTTCCCTTCACAGTATAAGTGCAATATCCTTTTAACTTGCACATCTTGTACTGTCTTCTGTGAATTTATACACTCCTATTTATATTCCTGTTTTAACGCACATTGTGTTCTGCAAAGCGTTCCTCTACGTATTCTTGTTATATTGTTGTGTACTTCATATTTGGCTCTGGACCACAGATAATTCTGGTAAGTTGGTACATACTGGAAATAACGTCAGTTCCGATTCTGATTCTGAGAGGTCTGCGAGGCATTGCCAATTAGAGAACACTACCCCCGCTGGTGAGGCAAACAAATTCCTGGCTTACGACCTGAATGTCTTCTACTGGAAGTGTCAAAGGGACAAACTCACACCCCTCAGCCAGTACGTTTACATGCATTGAATCAGACTACTGTCCTCGTCCCAGTATACATGCCGATATGGCTCCTTTCAGTTTGTTAGTATTGAGCTTTTTCCGGGTGACCTATTATGCCACAGATGTGAAGAAATAATAAAATTAATAACAATGGGTGCATGGACAAATTAAGTAACACAAGCATTAATTGCGATCTGATTGGAAGAAGATAGAACAAGATCAGGATAGCATAGCAAGAAATACAGTATTTTGTATGATATACTAATGCAGCACGGTATTGGACATATTTCAAATATTGCAATGTGATTTAATAAATGTGTTGTAATAAATATTGGGGTATTTATGAAACAAAAAAGGAGTTCAACATAAATTTCTCACAAACCCATTTAGGAGTGATTTAAGTAGCAATTAAGGATGAAAATGACTGATTGTCTCAGAGAATGCATGCAGCGCTCATGCAAAAGCAGCAGAGGTAAACTTTAAACTGATTTTTAAACATATAATAGATAATCTTGGAAATGAATAATTAATAATAAAATTGCAAAACTTGATAAGTTATTTTTCCTTTGACAGATTAAAAATGTTTTTGCAAAACATAAATTCCTTGCACTATAATATACCAAATTGAAGTCAAGAAAAAGCCTGATCTTAGTCTAACATAATAGCGATATAAGATTTGGATGTGCATAACGTGATGTTGGTATTAATATCGCACATCGTCCAGTCCTACTACAGCCATTTTTCAAATTCAGTACAAAATATCGCGCCTCGCATCGCGATGTTATTTGGTGCCAGTACCAGTTTTTATGCCAGTGGAAAACCAACACCTTGAAGTTCCGTTCTTGAAGTATCAAAAGTACGGTACCTGGAAAAGCACCATTTAGTTGAGCAGTGAACTGGACAGCTGTACATTTCTTAAATGCTGCACATCTTCTGCTATGCTCCATGCTTCTTCTGATACTTCCAGGTCAAAGCCTGGGGGGACTGTGATGCATGTGCAGAACACCTATGCCAGTTTGAGTCCAATTGAATGTATATATGAAGGAGTAAATCGATTCCCAATCGCATTATCTGTGTGTCTTAGTTCAACTTTGACATTTAGTATGATTTCAGTCGGACTAACATCTTTACATGTACATATAAAAGTCCGGTTTTAATTGGACTAACACAATAATTTATCTTAGCGTGCATGTAAATGTAGTGACTAACTCCAGCCCAACAACAGCCCCCATGGCAACCCTCTGGAAACCCTCATGCCCCCCCCTCACCCCCCGATACTCAGGCTGCACTCACAATATATGAAGAGGATGCGAAACGGTTCTTCCAGAGACAAAACACCAGGAAAGTACCAGGTTCAGAAGATGTCTCTCCCTCCTGTCTTAAAGCTGGTGCTCTGTGAAGTCCCCTCCTGCTTCAAGCATTCCACTGTCATCCTTGTCCTCAGGAACCCCTCCATCACAGGACTGAATGACGACAGGCCTGTTGCTTTCACATCTGTGGTGAAGAAATCCTTTGAAAGACTGGTGTTGACCCTCCTGAAGAACATCACAGGATACCTGCTGGACCCCCTGGAGGATGCAGTCAACATGGGACGGCACAACATCATGCAACAACTAGACTACCCAGGGACATATGCAAGGATCCTGTTTGTGGACTTTAGTTCAGTTTTAGTTTAGTACACCATCATTCCAGAAATCCTCTCCACCAAACTCACCCAGCTCACTGTATCTCCTGCCATCTATCAGTGGATCACTAGCTTCCTGACAGGCAGGAAACAGCAGGTGAAGCTAGGAGAAGTCACTGCAGGAATACAGACAGTCAGCACTGGTGCTCCCCAGGAATGTGCCCTCTCCCCACTGCTATTCTCCCTCTACTCCAACAACTGCTCTTCCAAGGACCCTGCTGTTAAAATCCTGAAGTTTGCAGATGAAACTATGCTCATTAGACTCATCCAAGATGGCAACAAGTCTGGATATCGGTTGGAGGGTGAAAGGCCAGAACTCTAGTGCCGTTAGAACAACTTGGAGCTGAATATGCCCAAGATTGTAGAGATGGCAGTGCACTTTAGGAGATACCCCTCTCACAATATCCAACAGCCCTGTGTCAACTGTGCAGACCTTCAGGTTTCTGGGAACCACCATTCACCAAGAGCTAAAGTAGGAGACCAACATACAACTACATCCTCAAAAAGGCCCAGCAGAATATGTACTTTCTGCAGCAACTGAGGATGTATGGCCTGCCATGGGAGCTACTGAGAAACTTCCACACCACGGTCATGGAATCCATCCTGTGTGCACTCATCACGGTTTGGTTCGAGCACCATGAAACAGGACATGAACAGACTGCAGTGAACAAGGACAGCAGAAAAAAATCATTGAGTACTTCAGTGCAGAATTCCTTAAGAACCAGGAGACTGACAGGAAAAATCATTACAGATTCCTCACACTCTGGACACAAACCTTTTCAGCTCCTCCCCTCTGGCAGATGCTACAGAACCCTGTATAGCAAAACTATTCCATATAGGCATAGTTTATTTCCTCATGCCATCACTCTCATAAACAAGTGACCAGTATCATCTGCTATGCTACAGCTACCCTTATTTTTCAGTCTGTTTTTACACCCTGCCTCATATCTACAAATACTGTACTGTACAATGCTCACACACTGCAATTTTATTCCCAGATGTAATGTTATTGTTATTTGCATATTAAGTATATCACTTGTTTGGTAAATCATGTCAATACTTGCTTATGTTGCTTACTCTATCTATACTATTTGGTAATACTATTTATTTATTTGCTTTTTTGTACTGTACTAGTTCTGACACGGTTTTCATTATTTATTATTTACTACTAACTGGCAGTTTTATCTTTGAGCTCTATTTTTAGTTAATTTAGTATCAGTAATAGCATTGAGTACAGAAGCTGCAAACTAAATCTTCTTGTACCTGTGCAGTGACAATAAAGGTATTCTATTCTATTGTGCACTATCTGTAAATTATAAACAGCTTGACCAAAAAAAGTCACACTCTAATGTTTTGTTGGATCGCCTTTAGCTTCGATTATGCAGCACATTTGTCATGGCATTGTTTCCATGTGCTTATGCAACATCTCACCCTTTATTTTCATCTAGATATGCATAAATTTCTCACCAAGATCTTGTATTGTCAACTCCATGAAGTCTTCTTCAGCACATCCCAAAGACATTCAGTGGGGTTAATGTTAAGACTGTGGTGGCCCAATCACATGTGAAAATGATTCCTCATGTTCCCTGAACCAGTCTTTCACAATTCGGGCCTGCTGAACCTTGGCATTACCATCCTGGAATATGCTAATGCCATTAGGGAAGAAAAAATCCATTGATGATGGATCGAGGTGTAACCTGGCCATTCAGTATATTCAGGTACTCAGCTGACTTTACTTTATTGCAGCATAATGTTGCTGAGCAATAATGATGATCCAGTCATAGGTTTTTAAGTATTTGCTGATTTAAACTTTACCTAAGATGGCGCCGGTGTGTTTGACTGCTCGTCTGTCGCTCCCAAGTTTGTTTGTTTTCATATTGGTTCTGACCTGTGTCATTCATGAAACTGAGTATTTGCTGATGTACGATCACCAAACGCTGTTAGACCTTCAACATTCATAATATAGTCTTGTTTGGTGTTGGTGGACAGAAATCCATGCCCCCGCTGCTGTCTGAGATCCCAGCTCACCTGTATCGGGTTCCCACGCTACCTTCCCGGCGAAAGCATCACCGTCGCCGTGGTAAATGAAGCGGTCGGCTGGTAAAGCCTGAGGCATTGTTCTGCTGTTTATCGTCCAGAGCATGGATTGTCTCCAAGATGTCTTGTGCCTCGGCGTTTCCTGGATCCTGTTGACACATGCCTGGTGCCCGTGGTCGGCTTAGATGAAGTATTCCGTCCCTCCCGACCATGCCCTCTCCGGCTCAACATGCGGCGAGAATATCTTCGGAACCTGATTTCCTTTGTCTGGGGTTCTCCACTTGCCAAAGCCTCTGCTCCAGCTTCAGCTCCTGCCAGGGTTGGCCTGTTGAACGCCAGATCCCTAGTGAATAAAAATTTTATTCTTCGGGACTTTTTCAGCTCCCATGACCTGGATTTTTTGGGTGTGACTGAGACGTGGTTGAGTGTTGGTGAGTCCAGTGCTTTATCTGAACTTTTACCTGTGGATTGCTGCTTTTTTAACTCGCCATGGACTTCAGGGAGAGGGGGAGGCACTGCGATTGTTTACAAAAAGCATTACAAATGTAAACAGTGCTTCCTACAATCTTCATTCTCCAGTTTTGAATGTACCTCAGTTGAGGTGAATCGCACAAACCCGGTGTTCTTCGCTGTCATTTACTGCCCCCCCCCAAATACAATAAGAACTTTTTAAATGACTTGTCAGGCTTTTTAGCTGGGATTATGCCTAATTATGATTACGTTCTCATTATTGGAGATTTTAATATACGTGTATGTTGTCCAGATAAGCCACTGGTAAAGGACTTTTTAAGCCTCATCAACTCTTTTAATCTTGTACAGGCCGTATCTGGCCCTACACATGAGCACGGACACACACTGGACCGTAATCTTTCATGTGGTTTGCCTGTGACTGACCTGGAAATCCGTGACTCTCTATTCTCAGATCATATGCCTGTTTTATTTAATGTGGGTTTTACAGGTACTGCAGTTACAGTTCGCGCTCCTATAATCCGTTGTCGGATTATTAACCCTTACACTGCCGCTCAGTTCTCTGCTGCTTTTTATTAGCTTTGTGGCCTGTCTGAGGTTTTGTTCTCTGATACAGATGAGCTCAGTTCTTGGTTTTATTCTTCCTGTCAAACTATCTTGGACGCTGTGGGTCCATTAAAAATCAGGCAGCCTAAGGCTAAACTTGAACCTTGGTTTAATGACAGAACTCGCTCTGTCCGGAAGGAATGTCACCAAGCAGAACACAGGTTGAAAAAGGACAAACTGCATTTCAAATTTTAAAAGACTGCTGGCGTCACTACCAGAACATTGTTAAAGAGGAAAAAGGGAATTTTTTGCAAATGTTTTATTTCTTCCAACAGCCATAACCCGCGTGTGTTATTTAAAACTATTGATTCTGTTCTTAATACTCCACAGAATGCTTGTTTGGAAGCTTCTTCTGATATGTGCAATAATTTTCTGTGCTTTTTTTATTGAAAAGGTTGCCACCACCAGGGCTTTTATCCTCTTTGACTCTGATCCCTCTGTCCCTGTTCCTTGCTCTACTGTTTTTACTCTGTTTGATTCTGTGACTCTTTCACTTTTAGAGGATGTGGTTGGCCATATGAAGCCCTCAGGTTCCCCTCATGATCCTGTCCCTCCTCAATTGTTTAAAGAAATCTGGCTTAGCATAGGGCAGTCTGTTCTTGCCATTATTAATGGCAGTCTGTCCTCTGGTGTGGTTCCTCCTAATTTTAAAAATGCAGTAGTGCAGCCAGTAGTGCTTAAGAACCCTGGCCTTGACCACACTGTATTGGCTAATTACAGGCCTATTGCCAAGTTGCCTTTTCTTTCTAAAGTTTTAGAGAAAATTGTATTTTGTCAACTAAAATCTTTTCTGGATGAGCAGAGCATCACAGAGGTTTTTCAGTCAGGCTTTAATTAAAACCCTTCATAGCACAGAATCTGCATTATTCAGGGTCTGTAACGACATTCTCTTTACATGTGATTCTGGTAACAATGTAGTTCTGGTTTTGCTTGACTTTGATACAGTCGACCACAACATTTTAATATCACGATTACATCACCTAGTGGGCATTGGTAGCACTGCACTTAAATGGTTTCGGTCTGGCAGATAGAACTTTTTCTATAAAACTTCACAGTTCTGAATCATCAACTGCTTCTCTGTTTTGTGGTGTCCCACAGGGCTCAATTTTAGGGCCATTGCTCTTTTCCCTGTATTTATTGCCTCTGGGTTCCATCCTTAGAAGGCATGGGATCTCTTTTCATTCACGCTGATGACTGCCAAATTTATTTACCCTTGAGACAGAAGGATGCACTCTCCATAAAACCTGTTTTGGCATGTCTAGATGACATTAAAGCTTGGTTGGCCTCAAACTTTTTAAATTTTAATGAAAAGAAAATAGATGTGATGGTTTCTGGACCCAGTGGCCCCTGTGAGTCCTTCCCTGTTGATTTGGGACCCTTGGAAGCATATCTTAAACCTATTGTTGTTGATCTTGGTGTTAAGTTGGACAGTGATTTTAAGTTGGACAGTCAAATCAGAGCTGTAGTCGAGTCCAGTTTTTATCACTTAAGGCGACTGGCAAATGTAAAACCTTTTCTTTCTAGGCAGCACTTTGAAACACTGATCCATGCTTTTATTTCATCCCGTCTGGATTACTGTAACTCACTTTATGTGGAAGTCAGTCAGTTGTTACTCTCACATCTGCAGCTGGTTCAAAATGCAGCTGCACGACTTTTAACAGGGACTCGTAAAAGAGAGCACATAACCCCTGTCCTGGCCTCACTCCACTGGTTGCCTGTATATTATAGAGTCCATTTTTAAATTCTTATCAATCTTTTCACAATCTTGCACCGCCTTACCTCTCTGAGCTCCTCCACCCCTACACTCCTGCTCGGTCTCTCAGATCAGCTGGTCAGCTGCTCCTGGAAGTACCGAGATCCAGGAGGAAGCTCAGAGGAGATAGGGCTTTCTCTATCGTTGCTCCTAAATTATGGAATAACTTGCCCTTGCACGTTAGAGAAGCCCCCTCACTGTCCACCTTCAAAACACGTCTTAAAACTCACTCTTATGCTTTGGCTTTTGGCCCCAGCATCTGACCTTGGATTTGTTTTTTTCCAATGTACAGCACTTTGTTTCAGCTATGGCTGTTTTAAGTTCTTTTATAAATAGAGATGGTATGGTATTGTATGGTAAATGGCGACCTTTTTTTGGCCAGGCAGTGTATGTTCATTGTCTGCATATTGTCTGTATAGCTTTGGAGAAAACATTGGCTGGAACCAAATTCCTCATGTGACTTAACACACTTGGCCTTTAATCTGTTTCTGATTTTTCTGATTAACAACCTCCATGGCAACCCTAAAAACCTATCCTGCAATGGAAGTTAAGTTAAAAGTTTAATGAAACTTAATATAAGGTGAAGCTCATAGACTTTCAAACACATGAGGATTGTGACGTGGTGGAGGAATGCTTCTTTATATTCATGTAGCTGCTTCTGAGGTGAAAATGAATCGTGCTCTGAGAACAGCCATGATTCTGGAACAATCAATACCTCATTTAATCCAGTGGCTCCTTGTGGAAGTTAAGAAAAAGGAATGTCAGGATCCCAGTGGGGCAGGAGCATCGCCGTTTGGATAAAATGAAATACAGTATGCATGCATCATGGTTTATTACCTGTATATTATAATCATTATAAATAGGCAAAAAGGAATTTTAGCCAGGTCACGAGATCTGAGCTTAATCAGGGTAACAGCAGGCACACGGAACCAGTTCCACAAGCCACAATCGCTGCATTTTAATCCATCACACACATCCAGTGAAGATGAATCCCTCACCTGCATAAGTCCTCGAGGCTGATATGGGCATGGCATTCTCTGATCACGTTCAATGGTCCCTGCAAAACAACAACCGGTCTAATCTGGCAAAGTATCTCGGAGGATACGTAATCTTCAAAATGTATAAGCAAATAAGCATAAACAGCATTACTATGAATAGCGTATGTAGCCCCACACCAACCCTTAAGCATGCACTGCACTCTGACATGGGGCAATAAGAAGAATCCTCACTGTTCTGTGTCTGATCCATTATTCTGCTTCCATTCCTGTTTTATGCTGTTAGAATTTTTGACATGTTACTGTGGTGAAAGCCTGTGTGCTTGTAATCACAAGGTCGCTGGTTCAAACCCAGCCTCTGTGGGTCCTTGAGCAAGGCCCTTAATGCCCAGCTCCCTGGGCGCTGCCACGGGTGGCTGCCCTTCGCGGACAGCTTACTCTACAAAGAGCAAGTTGAGGGAGGCGTAAAGAGAATTTCCCCATGGGGATTAATAAAGTGATGATTATTATTGCAATTATCATACACTGTTTTACATTTTGACCTCATGCTGCTACAATGTACATGTTGGTGAACTCAGGTCTAACTTGCTACCTCTGATTACATTGAACAGTTAACATATATTTCATATAGTTTTAACAATATTGCACATTACCCAATATTGCATATTACTGTATATTGCACAATGTATCCCTTTTCGTAAATGGCACTATCCCGTATATCCTTTGCACATTGTCTTGGTTTGTTTTTTATTGCAAGTTAATGTTTACACTGGTCCCTGAGCTTTGCCATTTCGTCTCTCTGTATACTTCTGTATGGTGGAGATGACAATAGTTCACTTTGACTTTGAGATGCAGCATTCTCAACTGGAATATTGTGTTTCTATTATTGTATTAATTATTAGTAATAATCAGTATTAATCCAGAATGGCAGCGCCAGTGACTTCCAGGAAAAGGCTGGATGACAACCTCGAAAGTGTGGTGACAACTGGAGAGACAGTGGACAGCTCGGAGACACGGCACCTGGGGGCAGGGAGGGTTAGCAACCCAAGCTGCAGCTCTTGAAAAGGAGCACCCAATTTACGCTACGAAGAACCCTAAGAAGAAGCACCCCCAGGGGTGCCCGAGAGGGGGGGAGAATGAGCGCCCCGAATGGACGGATATTTTGGTAACGACCGGCGCGAACGTTTAATCGATGATGAGTGCAGTCTGCAGATGTGGCAAGGTCTGCAAAAACCCGACAGGTCTGAAGAAACACCAGACCAAGATAGTGGTGCAACACACAATGCCAGTACTAGATACAGCACCTGGTGAGACAGAGGAGAAGCCAGGCCCGGACAGACCCCACAGTGCCCAGAAATAACGGTCAAGGGAGATGTGGACCAGAGGCTCAGGACAATGAGCAGCTTCATAATGAGCATCGCATGAGATTGGTTTGGCATTAAGGAACAACATGCCACCAAGACACGAAGCAAAGATCACCCAACTCAGACAAGAGCTACGGACACTCAGGAGCCAGTACAAGAAAGCAAGTGAGCAAGAGAAGGCAGCCCTGGCAGAACTCAGAGGTGTGGTGCGGGAAAGGCTAACCACTCTGCGGCGTGCTGAGTGGCACAGGAAGAGGGGCAAGGAGAGGGCCCGCAAGCACAGTGCCTTCATTGCCAATCCATTTGGGTTCACAAAGGAATTGCTTGGAGAGAAACACGGTGGTCAACTCACATGTCCAGAGGAGGATATCAACTTCTACCTCTGTGACACCTATAGCGACGGCATGAGAGAGCAAGACCTTGGCCACTGCGCAGCTCTCATATGTCCACCTGAACCCAGCATCCTGTTTAACATCAATGAACCAGAACAGCATCAGCACCAGGCCCAAGTGGAGTACCATATAAGGTCTTCAAGAACTGCCCTAGGCTTTTGGAACGTCTTTGGAAGATCTACAGAGTTATCTGGAGGAAAGGGAAGGTACCTCAGCAGTGGAGATATGCAGAGGGCGTGTGGATTCCCAAGGAGGAGAAGGCTAGCAACATCGAGCAGTTCAGGACAATCTCTCTCCTTAGTGTTGAGTGCAAGACCTTCTTCAAGATCGTTGCCAATCGCCTCATGGGATTTCTCCTGAAGAACACCTACATTGACACCTCGGTGCAGAAGGGAGGAGTTCCAGGCATCCCAGGGTGTATTGAGCACACAGGGGTGGTGACTCAACTGATCCGAGAGGCACGGGAGAGCAAGGGGGACATGGCAGTGCTGTGGCTCGACCTTCTCAATGCTTATGGATCAATACCACACAAGCCAGTGGAGTTGGCCCTGAGCAGATACCACGTCCCAGAGAAGATACGGAATCTCATCCTTGACTATTATAATAACTTTAGTCTGAGGGTGTCCTCCGGGACCTCAACATCGGAGTGGCATCGTTTAGAGAAGGGTATCATAACCGGCTGCACAATCTCTGTGTCCCTGTTTGCATTGGCTTCTCCAAGGTCTTGAATGGCTCATTACATAGGCAAAAATGAGCTTCAAGCCCGCAAAGTCCTGGTCCTTAGTCTTGAGGAAAGGAAAAGTGAATGACCGGTTCCGCTTTACCCTGGGAGACACTCAGATTCCAGTGTCAGAAAAGCCAGTGAAGAGCCTGGGCAAGCTCTTCACTGGCAATCTGAGGGACATCACTGCACGCCAAGGTACGAGCGATGACCTTGACACGTGGCTCTCAGCTGTGGACAAGTCTGGGCTCCCTGGAAAGTTTAAGGCCTGGATCTACCAACATGGCATCCTGCCTCATCTCCTCTGGCCGCTGCTAATCTATGAAGTCCCGATCACTGCCGTGGAGGGCTTTGAAAGGAAGATTAGCCAGTCCTTACGCAGGTGGCTGGGCCTGCCACAGAACCTAAGCAGCATTGCACTCTTCGGGCATAACACCAAGCTGCAGCTTCCTTTCAGCAGTCTGGCAGAGGAGTTCAAGGTCACTCGAGCCAGAGAACTCCTGCTCTACAGAGATCCGCCGACACCAAGGTCTCCTCAGCGGGTGTAGAGGTCAGAACAGGACGGAAGTGGCGCGCTCAGGATGCAGTGGATCGGGCGGAGGCAAGGTTGCGACACAGCATCCTGGTGGGCTCAGTGGCTACTGGGCAGGCCGGGCTGGGTAGCAATCCAAAACCTAGCTACAGTAAAGCCAGCAGAAAGGAGAAGCAGAAGCTGATCCAGGAGGAGGTATGTGCCGAGGTAGAGGAAGCTCGCTCCAGCAGAATGGTGGGCATGTCCAAGCAGGGGGCCTGGACCAAGTGGGAGCATACAGCTGGCCGTAAGATCACCTGGGCAGAACTCTGGAAGGTGAAGCCACACCACTTCAAGTTCTTAGTCCAGTCAGTGTATGACGTCCTCCCGAGCCCTGCCAACCTTTTCACCTGGGGCCTGGTGGACTCACCTGCTTGCCAACTCTGCTAGAAAAGGGGATCTTTAGAACACATCCTGAGTTGCTGCTCAAAGGCCTTGGGAGATGGTCGGTATCGTTGGCGCCACGACCAGGTTCTGCGGGCAGTAGCAGACACCATCATCACTGGCATCAACAACAGCAAGCGGCCACACCCCTCCAAGTGTACCATCACTTTCGTTCGAGCAAGCGAGAAGCCCCAGCCCCCAAAGAAGACCCAGGGGGGCCTGCCTGCTACGGCGAGTGACTAGCAACTACTGGTTGACCTGGGGAGACAGTTGAGATTCCCGGACATCATTGCAGTAACTACACTCCGGCCAGACATGGTCTTGATGTCCGGGGCAAGCAAGCAGGTGGTGCTACTGGAGCTAACTGTACCTTGGGAACAGCGGATGGAGGAAGCGCAAGAACGGAAGAAGGCCAAGTACACTGACCTGGTGGCTGAGTGTCAGAGGAATGGGTGGAAGGCCCGCTGCGAGCCCATTGAAGTAGGTTGCAAGGGCTTCGCAGGCCAGTCTCTACATTGGGTCCTGGGACTACTAGGGATCTGCGGACTGCACAGGCGAAGAGCCATGAAAAACATCATGGAAGCTGTGGAAAAGGCTTCACATCGGCTCTGGTTGAGGAGGGGGGATGCGTGGCGTAGTGCGCTACCTGGACACAAGTTGGGGCCTGATCACCCCCGGCTGGGTCACCCAGGTGAGGGTGTCTGATGTAAGACCCAAAACACCCGGTGACCCCGGTTACATCACTGAAGATGTGTCCCGGTTGCACCACAAGGTGTATTTCAGTACATTCACCACATATTCAACAAGTCCTGTGCCGCTGGTTATCATGGTGGTTTCTGGTCAATCTGACGGACAACTTTAACCAAGTCAAGTGAGACAGCTACTCCAGACCAGACTTTGATAAATGATTGTGTGAAAACTCCTACTCATACCACAGGATTGCCAACTTTGGTCAGCTAGATGGAGTGAGATTTTCAATTTCAGAGAAGTCTGCACACACATGCACATGCATTTATATGTAATAGTTATATTACTTTGTAAATGGTCTGTAGGACTTGAAAATTACCCCAGTGCTTTTGATGTACCTAAATTTAGGTTTATGAAAGAATAATATTGTGTAGCACCAGGTGGACCGAAGCATCGCGAGAGCAGCGAAGGAGTAAAGGACGGGGAGACTTGCTTGCTGGGCCAGAACACGCTTTTTATTGTAATCTTGAACAGAACTGTAGTAAGCAGCCAATGAGCACCAAACCGAGTATAAGCAGGGAAAATCAGGGAGGCTAGACGCCGGAAATCAAGGTGCACACACACAGTGGGTAATTTACACAATAACTAGAGACATTCAAGGGCTTTCTGCAGTTCTCGTCACAACACTTTGCAATAATAATGAAACAAATGCAAATTTAAAGCCTGTCAAAAAAATACCATAGAGAAATGGGGCTTTGTACAGCCCACTCATCTTCGGTGTACAGGTACAGCATACACTTGGAAAACTGAATTGACCAGTTAGTTATCTGGAGATCAGGTTCAGGCATTTGACCATGTAAAGCGTGACACTGTGGTGTGAGATTCCCAAGATAACTGCTGAAATCTATATGATGCACTTTAGTTGGGGTCTCCTGTCAACTCCATGCAAATGACTGAAAGAGCCAAAATAAAACCTTGGAAGGAAAGAGGCTGCGCATCATATAGCAAAAATAACATCATATTAATTCAGAGAAATCAAAACAAAAATATGCACATTTTAAAAAAAAATCTAATTTATGCTTTTTTATTTTTGCTTTCATATTGTGTATCTAGGACAGGCTACTCCCCAGGAGACAGGGACACCCTGAACAGAATGCCAACATCCTGCAATGCCTGTCCAAAAGGCACCTGGAACGGGGTCCAGGGACTGTGCTGAGCTGCGGGAATGTGGCAAGCAGAGGGAGAGCTAAAGGTCTAACAGTGTTACTTCTGTCTAACTGAATTAATCTAAATGTCTGGAATTACTATTAGTCTTAAGAAAGACATGAACCAATAAGTAAAACCTCCGTAAAAAGTGAGAGATGTGACATGAATTCATTTTGATGCAAAGCGGCTCTGTGAGAGTAATTTTGGGCTTTGGTGCTGAACAGGCTCATGGTGCAAAAACGGAGACCGTTAAATGGAGTGAGCCGCTCTTTGTCTGGCTGGACGGTCAAAATGGTCACACTGTTTTCTGGACTAATGAGGTATCGCCAGGCAACCAGTCCTCCTGGTCATGCTGCAAGTGAGTGTCACTCTTATTTCCCAGGAGCCTTGCTTGAAATGTACCTTCAGGGTTTCATGGCTTCCAGAGAGCAGCTTTCATCCCCAGCAAGTGTTCCCTCATCTCCAGGTGAATGCCGGCTTTGCAAAAGCGCAGCTTCTTGTTCACATCGGCCTTTGATGGAGTTCATGTCTCTAACATAGCAGAAGCTCTCACCCAGACACTTGTTTTCCCTTCCTTTCAGTAGGAGAAACTTTCTGCTTGATTGATGAGATGCTGAAGCCATGATAGAGGCAATATCAGCCTATCACCAATAATAAGACACAGTGTAAAGCTGTTCCTGCAGAAGCCTTAAAAAATGAGACTTTTGCATTTGGCCTGTAGGTCAGACGTCAGTGCAATGTTCTGGAAAACTTTATATATAAATGGAGGAAAAGTATCATAGCATGCATCCCTACATTATCAACAGCTGCTTATCCACTCGGTGCGATGATTCCTGGCCTGTGCAGAAAGAGATGCTCACCACCATCCCGATGTGTCCACAGACTTACAGTCAAAGGTCCATAAACATGTGGCCAGAGAAAGCATGTATGCCTCTTTCCTGATGTCCAGTCATTAACCGTGCAGGAATTGCTGAATTAGTTACAATCGATGAAGAAAGTGGTCATCTTTATGCAGAAGCCTCATTGTAATAGCAGAAGCACATTGTCCCCGTGACATCACACGTCACATTAAGACGGCGCTGTAAGCGGACATAGCCCCCCCGTGACTTCACACGTTACATTAAGAGGGCGATGTAAGCAGACATCGCCCCCCGTGACATCACACGTTAGATTAAGAGGGCGCTGTAAGCGGACATCGCCCCCCCGTGACATCACACATTAGATTAAGAGGGCGCTGTAAGCAGTCATCGCCCCCCGTGACATCACACGTTATATTAAGAAGGCGCTGTTAGCAGTCATCGACCCCCATGACATCACACGTTGCATTAAGAGGGCTCTAGGCGGTCATTGTCCCCCGTGACATCACACGTTAAGCGGGCGCTGTAAGCGAACATCGCCCCCCGTGACATCACACGTTGCATTAAGAGAGCTCTGTAAGCGGACATCGCCCTCCATGACATCACACGTTGCATTAAGAGGGTGCTATAAGCGGACATCACCCCTCCCCCCCGTGACACCACACGTTACCTTAAGAGGGCGCTGTAAGCGGACATCGCCCCCGTGACATCACATGTTATGTTACGAGGGTGCTGTAAGCAGACATCGCCCCCCGTGACATCACACGTTATGTTACGAAGAAACTGAAACATACAAAGCAACTTGAAGGATATCAGACACCACTTTAGGCGATGCACAGAAATGTGATGCCTAGACTAGTGTTTTTTCGCATTTTACAGATCAGACACACAATTAATCAAGGTGATAAGTGATTAAGGTGATACATTTATTGATGAGTGCAATCACTGGTAGCAGATCTATGCATAACTGGTTACATAACTGGTTACCAGGCACACTACAAAATTCTGACAGAAACATTATTCTTCATAATCTTAGTTTAGTGATTCCAGGCAGTTTGTATTTGTATAGGTAAAGTTTAATAATTTTACTGCAAATACAAACATTCCCTTTCTAATCTTAATGTTGATGTTCTTGCCCCTTTTATCACAAAAATGATCCCCACACTGACACGGTATTTGTGGATGAATGCCAATGCATTTATTATAATTTTTCATGCTGATACATAAATGAGTTGGCTAATGTTAGTTGACGGTTACCTCTGAAAGCGTTTAATTTTCCTTCTGGTCTTCGGCTGGCACTATGTAAACAAAGATGGCACACTCCTGTTTTTTAATTTATTCAAACCGGTGAGCAGTCTTGCTATGCAGTCCTTGGAAAAGTGTTTGGAGCATGCTCTTGTCTCGCCTGTGATCTCAAATGAGAGATATGTTAATGTGACTGTTAATTATATAATATAATTAACTATATAATAGTTTAAATATATAATAGGGTAAATTAATCTCATGAACTTCTCACGATTATCCAGATAATTTGGACACTAGCTTAGCTTGCTTGTTACATTATCTGAAAATATGGTCCAACATCTCTTTTTATTTTAGCAATCCACTGGTGAACAGTGTCTGGGTTACTTGGAAATTGATGGAAAGTGAAATCTTGATCACATTCTCGTCTTTGATAAGATATACAACCTGGTAACCAACCACATGCCATACTAGCATCAATGAATTCTGTGGAATTCGTCCCATCTCAGCCTCGTTTTCCTTTTCAGGATGGTGACTGGCATGAAATAAGCGTATTGAATGTTCACTCTTTAGGTAATAATCACTTCTTGTGAACGATATGGTGCTTGACACCTGGCTCAGACTCACCAACACCATTCCTCTTGCTAAAGTCTCACATGATGGGTTTCGTTTCTTATAGAAACCACCTGGCTCTGGGTGTGGAGGCTGCCTGGCAGCTATTTTTAACTCACTGTTAAAAATTGAACCCAAAATCAAAGAGATTTTACATTTGAAGCAATGTTACTTCAAACAGGGTCTGACCCGCCCATCTATATTCTTATGGTATTTAGACGACCGGGACCATACACTTAGTCATTACCTTAGAGAATATTATAATACTTGGAGATTTCAATATACAGGTGGACACGGCGAGTGATGCAAACAGCAAAAATTTCCTGTCTCTCTTGGACTCTCCTGGTCCTGTTGAATGTCACCAACACGTAACAGGACCAACGCATGTTTACAATCATACACTAGACTCGATTATCACTCACAGAGATGATGTTCATCATGTATCTGTCTGTCCATTGAATAAGTGCTGCTCTGACCATTTTCTCATCACCTTTGTGATTCAGCCACCCTCTTTGACTGTGGCAGAGGAAATGACATATTACCTAAATGGTAGAAATTCCCTACGGTTGATTAATGCTGTAATTAATGTGAACTTCAACTGTAATATGAATCTCAGCAAAGTCACACATGACTTTGATACAGTGGATAGTCAGCTTTCAGGTAAAATGGCGCCTAGAGTTGTCAAAACTACCAGACATTCCCTATGGTGTGATGAACTGAATCGGCCCATCTCTAGAGGTGTTCAAGTCGGCACGGTCCGACAGTCTGCAACAATACAAGCAAGCCCCTTACAGGGCACGCTCAGCCTCTTACTCTATAACATTATTGCTCACAACTGAAATAACCTTTGCTACCTTTTTAAGACAATAGCTCATCTAACAGATAAGACTGAACCTCTGCTACCAAGTAATATTGCTAGTGACCATATGATGTAGTTCTTCAGCTATAAAATTACAAACATTAAACTTCAAATATGTTAAAATGGCTCACAAATAACACTGATGCAAACACAACGTCCACACGCCCTTAATGTGTTTTAATTAATCAACGAACAGGAGTTAAAAGCAATAATAACTAAAACCAAACTTGTCCATTGGACCGAATCTCTGCTCAACTTCTTAAAGAGTCCCTAGAAGTTCTGGCAAGACCTGTAACTGCCATAACGAATGCATCCCTGTTTTCAGGCGATGTGCCTGACCAATTTAATGTACCAGTCTTCAGAACACTACTGAAGAAACTAATATTGGATCCACAGGAGTGCAGTAATTACAAACCTATCTCTAACATACCATTTTTGTCCAAAGTTCTGGAGAACTGTTGAGCTTCAGTCAAACTTGGAGACACACCATACTGGATAGATCTTATCAGCCTCTGGAGGATGGGCTCCCCCTCTGAGTCTGGTTCCTCCCAAGGTTTCTTCCTTCTAGGGAGTTTTTCCTTGCCACTGTCGCTTCTGACTTGGTCACTGGGGGCTTTGGGCAGGGATGCTGTAAAGCGCTTCAAGACAATGTACTGTTGTGAAAATGCGCTATACAGTAAAATTGCATTGAATTGAATTGAATTGAACTGAAAGATACACTAGTGGCCAAAATTGAAGCTGGTCTTGAACAATACAGGATACATGTTTCATAGTTGTGTACTCAGTCCATTCAGCCAAACGGCAGATGTGTGTGTGTTTTTTCATATAACAACTTCCTAGCTGTCCAGCTCGCTTAGTAAAGTGAGACATTTTATGATCATGATCAGAGAAAGGATCTGTTTATTCGATAGTTCAGTACAGTATGAGGCCTTAGCATTTCAGACTTCTGAAGCATTTCGTTTAGCTGTCAGGCACTGGCCCTTGTCAGGATCCTAGTCCTCCACAGTTTGCGGTTTGGCTGCATGGCTGCCTTGTAATATCCAGAACTCCATGCTTCCAAACTAGAGTTTGAAACAGTTGAGCTGAATTGGTTTGTACTCACTTACAGTCACTTGGTTTCTGTCTTAATGTAGCCTTCAGCAGGTATGAAAGCTTTTTACAAAATAAAGGGAACAATTCACATTCCTCTGAGGAGGAACGCTCATCACCTCCCCAGCAGAAGTTTTTCACCCGGCAGGCATCTGCTAAGTTGTGTGCAGCAGGAGCACTGTGTTCTTAGGCTGAACTGACAGGGCCAGGTATCCATTAGCATACCCAATGTTCATCCCCAATGCGCTGCTGTGCATTTTCAGGGTCACCTGAGTAGGTTTATGAAAAAATGCCAGTTCATTACAAGGCTTCATCATACATATACACTCACAGACCGTGCACGATTAAGAAATGCCAGTTCATCACAGGGCTTCATCATACATGGAGAAGATGGTGGTGCTATCGTTTCGGCAACCAGAGGGTTGCCGGTTCGTGCCCTGGTTCCTCCTGACCCCATCAACGTGTCCTTGAGCAAGACACTGAACCCCAAATTGCTCCCGGTGTGCAGGCTGGCACCTTGCATGGCAGCCTTCGCCACCGGTGTATGAATGGGTGAATGTGAGGTATGAATTGTAAAGCGCTATATAAATGCAGTCCATTTACCATACATATACACACACAGACCGTGCATGATTAAGACACGCCAGTTTGTCACAGGGCTTCGTCATACATATACACTGACAGACCGTGCACGATTAAGAAATGCCAGTTCATCACAGGACACATATATTCATACGCAGTTTCCAGTAGTGGAAATGCAACATATGTGAGTATGTTAGTTATCTATGTTAAACCTTGATCACTCTTGTTTTTAACCTCACTAGGATTATCCAAGGACTGAATCCTGGTAGTAAATTCTGTGCTAAATGAATAAATGAAACAACTAGCAATAATAATGAGAACTAGATGCTGTTGGCATGACAACACTGTATTCCTGAGACCGCCCCATCACCCCATTGAATCCCTACTCCTTCCACGTCCCCCAAACGCTATCTATTGCCCCCCTACACTAGGTTTATGTGGTGTCTAATTTTTCATACTGTCATAGTGTCAATAGGTTAAACCATGCTATAAGGTATTTAGATGATAGCAATGCTATACTGGTATCTTTGCATGGGAGGGCAGTACCTCATGATAAATTTCACTAAACTGAAATACCAAAGCATATTACAAACCCTGTCATACTAAGGTGATAGTCAAAGGAATCTTTATGGCAGTGGTCTGAGCCTTGCTGAGAAATTGAACAGCTCACAGAGCTTCCGAGGCAATACGCCTGCACTGCATTCCAGGTTTGTGAGAGCCAGTCTGTAACACTCTCATCCTACAATTCTCAGAGCCACCCTGCAGCTTATTTATCTATCTATTTATACTTACAGAATATCTGCTGTCTTGCTGCAAATTTAATCACTATATTTACTGTCCATATTTTATTGCACCTCTGAGGGAAATGCTGAACAGCAGCATACAGTTTTATTTCCTCTCTCTGGATGGACATCGTTTCCCCCCATTTCTCCCCTGCAGCCCCTGTCCTCATAAGCCTCCTTTAGCCTTTCTGTCTCTGTTTTTGTCCTGCTGTTTGTCCGTCCCGGTGTCTGTCCTGCTGTTTGTTCATTCCAGTGTCTGTCCCGCTGTTTGTCCATCCCAGTGTCTGTCCAGTTGTTTGTCCGTCCCAGTGTCTGTCCTGCTGTTTGTCCATCCCAGTGTCTGTCCAGTTGTTTGTCCATCCCTGTGTCTGTCCTGTTGTTTGTCCGTCCCTGTGTCTGTCCTGCCATTTGTCCATCCCTGTGTCTGTCCTGCCATTTGTCCATCCCTGTTTCTGTCCTGCCATTTGTCCATCCCTGTGTCTGTCCTGCCATTTGTCAATCCCTGTTTCTGTCCTGCTGTTTTTCCATGCTGATATGCTTGCTTCAGTAGGGCATTATTCTTGGGATGGCTGTGATTGCACATTATATAAGCCACACTTTTTAAGTAGGCCTCAGCAAGTAGCATCAGCCTGTCAGGCTGAATGTGACGTCACAATGCTGTGTACTGTTTGCAGTTCGTCTTTATCATCCCTCGTGCTAATGGCTTAATGACTCGACTCTTCACTTCATTGCTTTTCTGATTGTGTCACTTTCATCAGCCTGTGATATTATTCAAAACATGACCCTGAAATTGCTCCCCACCCTCTACATTCATTTACAGACCTCTTCTCATTCCAGTAGCACATTACAGGAACACACCAAAAGCTAAATACCTTGAAAATATGTGTGTGCATGGCAGGGTACACAAATATGAGGCACAGGTGTGTGTGTGTTTGTGTGTGTATTTGTGTGTGTGTGTGTGTGTGTGTCTGTGTGCAGATTATGTTTATATTATATCGTGGGGACCAAATGTCTCCCACAATGTAATAAAAACTTATTTTGACATCATGGGGACCCGATTTTTAGGTCCCCACAAAGATCTGTGAATGCAATCAAAAAACTGAAAATGGAAAAAGTCATATTTTGTATGGTTACTTATGGTTATGTACTTGTAGTTTGAGCTGGGTAGGGGTTAAGGTCATCATGGGATTAGAGTTAAGTAAAATTATGCGAGCCGTACATGAGTCGACCCCAAGCCATACCGCGATGATCTGATTGGTTGTAATGCAAGGAGATGCAGGTGGAGGGGAGGGAGGTTATCAGTGCTGTGGTCTCGAGGTCAGCAGAGTGACAGCCATGGGGGGAGGAGCTTTCAGCGCCGTGTTCTCGAGGTCAGCAGAGTGACAGCCATGGGGGGAGGAGCTTTCAGCGCTGTGTTCTTGAGGTCAGCAGAGTGACAGCCATGGGGGGAGGAGCTATCCGCACCATGGTCTCGAGGTCAGCAGAGTGACAACCATGGGGGGAGGAGCTATCAGCGCCGTGGTCTCGAGGTCAGCACAGTGACAGCCATGGGGGGAGGAACTTTCAGCACCGTGGCCTCGAGGTCAGTAGAGTGACAGCCATGGGGGGAGGAGCTATCAGCGCTGTGGTCTCGAGGTCAGCAGAGTGACAGCCATGAGGGGAGGAACTATCAGTGCCGTGGTGTCGAGGTCAGCACAGTGACAGCCATGGGGGGAGGAGCTATCAGCGCCGTGGTCTCGAGGTCAGTAGAGTGACAGCCAGGGGGGGAGGATCTGAAGGGCGGCGGGTCGGGAGGGCGGGGGGGTGGCGGCCGGGGGGGGCGGCGGGGGCGGCGGGG
>JAODLD010000047.1:125343-159576 GCA_026781065.1 Mormyrops boulengeri | reverse complement strand
CTAGTGTAGCGCAAGCTAAAACCCTGGGTTCCTTTAAATCTGAGCTAGATAAGATTTTAACAACTCTGAGCTATTAAGTTCTCCTCAAGCGAGCTTGCTGGGCTGAATGGCCTCCTCTCGTTTGTAATTTTCTTATGTTCTTAAACTAAAAATAGGGTGATCCATTACCACTGGATTTGATGGAGTATAACACAGAAGTGTGTGAGTGCACAGCACGTGTAGGTCACAGGATAGTGAGTGAGTGTATAGCACATACAGGTCACAGGACAGTGAGTGAGTGCACAGCACATACAGGACAGTGAGTGAGTGCATAGCGTGTGTATATTACAGGAGAGTGAATGAGTGCACAGCACATACAGGTCACAGGACAGTGAGTGAGTGCACAGCACATACAGGTCACAGGACAGTGAAAAATTGTAAAACAAAACGAACAAACAAAAAAAAATCCAGCCCTGTCTCTTTAGCGGCTCTGTACTTTGCTCTATTCTTATTTATTTGAATTTATAATTTTATAACATACACTCCCTGACTTAAGTGTATTCATAAAAATTGCAAATATAAATTTCCGTATAAATGGTGTTCTTGTCCTAGGGGAAGCTTTACTCTGCTTCTTGTCTTTAGTATTAGGCCAGGAACCTGAATAATTTGAAGATTTTTCACAAAATACCAGTTACTTGATTTCTAAAGCCAGCACTGCTCTTCGGTGCTCAGACAGGATTTATAAGCCACAGCATGGAGGTGAGAACTAAGAAGCTATGGAGAGCAAATGGGATAGGTGAGGAGAAGCATTCCAATGTACTTGTGCAAATGGAAAATAAAGCATTTATTATTAATAATTTGTAAAAAAAAAAAAAAAGAGAGTTATTAAATCTGAACAAAGATGTCATTTACTTTTCACTGTCCACTGTCGGTGGGATTCGGGCCGGTTATATGTAAAGTGCTTTGTGACAATGACCGTTGTTAAAAGCGCTATATAAATAAAATTGAATTTAATTAGAATGGCTTCATTATGCATTAAATATGATTTACATGCAGTTTTACACTGAGCCACGCACTTTGCAGGTGAAGATGGCCCCTTGCCTAAACCTGCAGTTCCGCTTCTGCGGTGCCCAGCTCCCTCACACAGCCAAACCATAACACTCAAATAAGCAACAGCAGAACCAAGCAGGTAAATCCGTCCAGCATCTATGTGATACACAGGGGTTACAGACAGTACGTTTCCACATACCAGCAGTCTTCACAGTGTGCTTAAAGGGATCGAGATTTTCAGCAGAACAGAGGAGGCTGTTTCAGCAGAGAGAAGCCAATGAAGTTGTTCACAGCCCTCTTCTGCTCTGCTTGCAGATTCAAGAAAAGTTCTGAAATGGATCATTAAGTTAACAGCTATCAAGGAGAAATGCTGTAATACTGCAGTCAACCCATCCAGCTAAAGAGCGGAGCTATTAGATTGGCTAATGACCAAGAGGTGATGCATTCAGTTTAACATTTTTGTCCTTATAATGTCTGCTTTCACTAAATACTAGCTTTGTCTGCAACACTAATTTGACAATGAACTTCTAGCAGTGTTTATAAACAACAAACAGCATCACTTTACATTAACTGCACCTTCACAGAACAGTCAGTGCACCTTCATAATACATTCATAAGCACCAAGTAATTATAACTCAACAGCTTTAATCACCCTTAACAATCATAATAATGTTCACAACTTAATCAGCACTCAAATTAAAAACATTTATTAGCCTTCATAAAAACTAGGTCTGTGACGGAATAGCTCACCGCGGGCTGCTCAGCCATCACGCCAGGTCTTCCGCCCCCCCGACTGCTGGGAAGGGGGATCCCGGGGAACTACGGCCAGACAGCCCCTGGATGAAGTGATACAGAAGGCTGACTCAGCTGCAGAAGACTGGAGAACCCAAACCAGGAACCTAAAGGGGAAAGAGCATAAAACCCAAAACACATACATCCCCAGAGACAGGATGCCAAGAGCGCAGCATAGCAGCTGGGGAATAATGGCCACCTGTGATTTTGATGCCCCAACTCAGAAACTGGCCAAGGCAGATGCCGGCCAAGGCACCCAACCCCCCCCCCAAGCCAGCAGCTGCTGGCTACTGACAGGCATGGAGGTAACAATCCTACACAGACTAGCCACAAAAACCAAACCACTGCCAAGGTACCTACGGAGCCCACTGCTGACGAGCGATCAGTGAGCACTGCTCTTCTTAAATGAGGTTGGGCTCTAGATGACCCTAACCCAGAGCTGGCTCAGTCTCCTGATTGATTAGTCAGAAGCAGCTGTGACAACTATATGATTATAATGTTTGTTATTAATGTATATTCAAGCTGTTAAGGTATGATAGAAAGATAAGGCATACTTACATGCTGCTTATGAATATCTTATGAATGCATCGTAAAGGCAATATGTAGGTGCAATTAATGTAAAGGCATACCCAACAAACAATGTCTGTTTTTCCTGACAGGGATTAAAGACTGGCTGCTGAGATCAGTTTGTGCCACAGGATTGGGAAGACATCACCAGCCACTGCATAGATGGAGGCAAATCAGAGACAGTTAGAACTGAAGACTCGTCCCAAAAGATCTACCTTCCGGTCATCAGCAGGACATCAGCTGAGAAAAACTTGCAGTCATCGTTGTGGTAATATCTAAATGGTGGAACTGCTTTCTGTTCGTGTAGATCACTTCCAGGTAAAATGGCTACAGAGCTGTCCCCCAAAAAGGTTTTGTTGTTAAGAATATCGCTGGTTTTATGCTGGAGACTTGGGTAGACTGGGATGGGTTAGTCACGTTGTGGTTAATTTTAATCTCAGCATTCTCACTGAAGATCAGTGTGTACAGCTGATCGTCAGATACAGCACCAGCATAAATATATATGCAGCCACCGAAAAAATTGAGACATATATTATTACATATATTATTATTCATAGATGCACACCCATAAATTGAGAACTGGGAGAAACAAAAAATTATGTATATTATATTAATTATATATATATGCAAACTGCAGCCTAGTTCTTCTCTGTTTCTCATTAATGAAGGGCTTCTTCCTTGCTTTATGGGACCTCAGTCCTGCTTCTAGAAGCCTGATACGAACTCTCCTAAGTTAAGTTAACGGTCATCTCTGGCATTGGATTGTCGCTTCCGCCTTTTACCTGGCTGGTTTCTGGTCATTCCCAGTGTCTCCTGCTTCACCTTATTTTTGTGTACTGCAGTCTTAGAAATTGTGAACCTGAAAGCATCCTGCTGCTCAGCATAGTCTTCTGCCTGCAGAACCACAATTAATTAAACCATGATTTAAAAAAGCAGATTTGTTTAAAAATTTAGAGTGGTCTCTTAATTTTTTCCACGGCTGTACATATTTATATTTTCTAAAAAAAATTTGAGTGTTTCCTCACCTGACATATATGTTAACTGGAACCCATTTAGTTTGAATGAACATTTAACATTCTGGACAAAAGCATGAAAGTAAAACAAACTCACAAATGAAAGGTCTTCACAGCTGCATTAGCAATCGAAAGTGTTCAGACCTCGTGATATGAAAAGGCTTTGTCACGTTTTGGGCCACAATTTTTAATGCCCCTTGTCACTGAGGCATGAAGGAGTAATTTCTTCATTAATCCACCACAAAAAAGCCAAAGCTGATAGCACTCAGCCCAAACCATGAAGGCACAAAATTCATGATTGCATTCCCCGCCCAGCTAATTGCCCTGGGGGCCTCCGCCCCCCATGGGTCCCCATCGTTCTTCGTTTGATGGATGAAAGAACCAGTAGTGCTTCTGCCCAGTCAGCAGAACATTGGTCAGGCCTAGATTAGCCATTCGGGGACATGAGTCGCTTTGCTAGGAGTGACACTCGAAGAAAATAAAACAGTGTAAGTCGATTAACAAAAGCCGCAGTATGAATAAATGCATACATAGAAGATTAACTGCATGGTGGAAAAAGCGCTCCTGAGCTTCGAGCTGTCTGTCAAGAGCTTATATATTTTATTCAAGCTGATGTGGTGGGAAAGGAGAGTGCAGATTTCAAAAATGTCATGATTCAAAACCAATGAACTCCAGGGCATGTGTTGGGAGAATGAAAGGGGGCTTTATTTAACCAAAAACTGAACAGGGGCTGGAAAACAAATGGGACCGCAAGGGGTCAAAACGAGAAGGCTAATATGGGGAAGAGAATGGGCAGACAAAAGAATAGACATCAATGACCAGACTGGGACTGATGAGACAAAGAGGTACTTAAATACAAAGAAAAACAAGCGGTAACAAGCAACAGGTGTGGTTCATCAGGGCCCCATCAGGGGGCAGACAGGAGGGTGGGCATGATGCTCAGAACATAACAAAACAGCTTTGAGTTGAATGCCCTGGACCATATTTTTTTCCCACAGGTCTCATTTGGAGGAATAACGGCAGCAGAAAAGTCAAAATCCAAGCAGTGATGGTCAGGAGAATGACTGTAACTACGGCGTCTGATTCAATTTCATAACAATATATATGTAAGTAATCTAAACAAATGCTTTGGGCTGGTGTGTGGCTCAGTGAGTTAGGATGCTATATCTGTGATTTGAAAGTTGCTGGTTCAAATCCCATAGTTGGCTTGGTGATTTTACCATTGGGCCCTTGAGCAAAGCACTTCATGCCAATTGCCCCTGGGATCATGTGACCCTGCTCTCTCAAAAAAGTCACAGAAGCTATATGGAGAACATGTGTTCTGATCTAAAAGGCTAATGTGGGGTATTTTTCACAATGTTTGTGTGGGTTTGTGATCCAGAATACCAGTGTAGGTATGGATAAATAAGAAGAGAGGGCTTGTATGAGCTTGGAACTAGACGAGTCATGAGTCCCATGGACCCTTTTCTGTAACGAAAACAAAGAAAAGACCATGAATTGACTGGCCAATAGATCTCATTATCTGATATATCCCAGAAATAGTGACAGGAGATGGATTCCAGGTCCTGCTGAACATCAGTGAAAATGTTTAACTGTGATGGAGAGAAGAAATCCATGCCAGTGAAGGGAGCATGAAAAAGCAAGCAAGGAGGCTTCATGGTACAGACAGTAAGTAGAGCTGCAGTTCATGCTGGCCGGTCTCCATTCTCTGCTGGGCTGCTCTATGAAGTCCTGTCTCTTTGAGACATCCGCTAGACCAGTGTGACTCATTTTCTTGGTTGTCTCCAGTCAACTTGTCTGCAGAGCATTTTGATAACGACCTGACATTATATTAGGAACTATTTATTGAAACTGTGAAAGATCTCCATTATAGCTCTGAGTCCATCGAAAATAATATAGAAACACTAAGTGTCAGTGCCTGTCTTACCCTGCCCTTTGTGTGCCCCCCCCCCCCCCTTTGGCCAGCAGGTGTTGCTGGCCATCCTGTTCGCCACTCTGTGTCTTGTCCTTTAGCCCCAGTGTGCTCTCCTGATTCCCTGGCCTGCTGCATGGCTCAATGGGCTGAATGTGTGGTTCAGACTAAGAACCTGGTGGTTATGGGTTTGAGGCTGGCTTGGAACCAGCTTTAGCTGTTTTGTTTAATTATTGATTTTTGTTGTTCCTAGTGTTTGATGTAGTTATTTTGTTTCCCTGTTTGGTTTGCCCTGCTTGTGTCCTGTTTGATTTTGGTTTTTGTCTTGTGTAGTTAGTCTTCTGTGTTATGCCTCCTAGTTTCTAGTTTTGGTGTATGTTAAGGTTCCTTAGTGTTCTGTGCTTTTAATTGTAATCTGTCCCACCTGTTCCTTGTTGTCCTGCGTCATTTTTGATTTGTTGATTTGATTATGCTTTGCACCTGTTCCTTGTTTGCCCTGGTGTCCCGGTGTATTTAAGTGCTTGTCACTGTTCAGCTCCTTAATCAGTAATTGGTTTTGTGTTATTGTGTATTACAGCTTGCTCTTGGTCCTCTGTGTTGTTGTGTTACTTTGAGTTTGTTCTTTATTTTTCTTGTTTGTTTTCACCCCTTGTGGTCTTGTAGTTCTCCCCTTGTATTCAGTTTTAAAAAAAAAAAAAAAAAATTTTTGTCTTTGAGCTACACGTGAATTGTTCACCCTCTTCCCCCCCCCCCCATCTGTGCCCTCCCGCACTGTGAGAAACATGGAAATGTACCCCCGGAGATCAATATTCTGGTGAGGTTCTAAGTGATTTTAATTTTTCTTTTTTAAATTACTTCCAGACAGGTTATAAAAACTGTTACTCCTCTTCATGAGAACTGACTACTTTTGACTTGCTATTCTTTTCTTGGTTTCAAATGGCCTAACACGGAACTGGTCATTGTTATGAGACAGCTCTTCAGCTTTGTCTCACCATAGAGCCTCCCTTCTCTTGTGTATCCCTACTGGTCCTCTGACAATTCAGCTGCATTAATTTATCATTCAACCCCCCCGAAGAATTTAATATGGATTTGTTCAACTTGTTGCATTTCTGTAGCATTTTCCATTATTTTTCCAGCTGTATGTAAAGGATTATAATTGTCTGACATCAACCTGATTTACATTCATAAAATGATGTCATTAGTTTATCACTACCTCTGTCTTTCAATAATGGCTCAGGACAACGTTTGTCCATGGGTCCTAGTTCCATCACCGCTTATCCTGGCAAGTGCTGCAGCCTATTCCAGAAAGAATGGGGTGCAACACATGACCGATGCTCATAACAGACCACATATAAGCCATTCATGTTCAGTCCTGTGGTCACAGCCGAGACATGAACCACATCTTTGTGGGTGGAAAATAGAACCCACACAAATATGGAATAAGTGTGCAAACTCTGCACACAGCTAAGAGAGCATTCAAACTCACAGCCCAGGAGGAGATGAGTCAATAAAGCTATCCATAGTGTCAGCTATATGAATGTTCTATTCTAAAGGCTTCCTCCTAATGAATGCAGATATAGCATCTGAGTTAAGATACCTTCTGAAAGTTAAACACATTAATCCGAAGCTCCAAAAGCAGCAGGAAGATGAGAACAGAGACCGACCCCAATGCTCAGGTTTGTACTAAGCTGTTTTACCCTTTGCACACCGATTTCACAGTCGCGCGGCTTGGAAACCGGCGCTTCTCCGTTTCGCGGGGGGTTTCTGAACGGCTTTACTGCTGTCGGCGCTGCTGCATTGCTCCGCCCTCCCCCACTCCGCGCCGAGCGCACGTCTCCCTGCTCACAGCAAACCGCGTACAGGGAGGAGATCGCACCTTTTCCTGCTCCAGAAATATATAAATCATGACTATATGGTATAAGAAAGATAATGCGACGCAAAAACCATCGACGAAGATTCCCATTATCCTGCGTATTGTGTCGATTTCTACGGAAGACTGAACCTGGAGAGATGAGTAAGACAGGAGCACTACGGGCATCTTTAATTTATATGCGTCAGTATTATTGATGATTTTATGTGCCGGAGCTTTCTCTGCATTTTCCGTCTTCCCATTCAATGGTGCAGAAATTCAGCTGCGTCTACCGGGAGCCGCGGCCAGTCCCCCTTAATAAGGCGAATTGGGCGTTGATCTGGCCGCTTTCTGGATGTGAAAGTTTCGCGTTTGGTAACATGGCTTTTATGTAAGATCTTCATGGTTCTCCCCACCCCTATCGATAGGCAGCATTTGCTGCCATAGATGCATCCCGAGGTCCTCCCTGCAGGTGAGATTCTTTCTCTTTGACCGATACATTTGATTATAATGCGGGGAATGCATAGACGGCAGTCATCGACACCGAGAAAGCTTTTATAGCTGACCATCTCCCTGTGGCTTTCGGATTTGCTCTCGATTTTTGTGCTTTTAGTACTGAGTGATGGTGGCTCCGTCTATGCGCTTTAAGCGAGCAGAAGATGGCAGGCGATGACAGACACACGATGCAGGGCCGTTTAAATCGGCAGCCTAAGATGTAAGCTTTGCAATCATATAATTTAAAAATAATACGAATGTCAAAAGAATTCGCGTCAAATCGTTGCAAATAATTTAATAAGGTGCGTTAAAATAAAATAAGCTGAAGTGCTGTCGTGATAATACATGGAATAAAATAATGAAATAAACATGACATAACAGCGGAGTCCCGTCATTTATTATTTATTTATGTATTTATTTAATATTATTATTTATTATTATTATTATCACCAATGTAATTTATTACTATTATATTAATGTTTAGGTATGCGTAATAAAATACTATATCTATTGGTATGTCTTGCTTTTTGTCGCTGCCTCACTTCACTGAGCAGACACGTCCTGAATGCCTTTGATACCCATTCTGGTCAGAAATGTGCCCTGTAGGTGTAGTGATGGAGAACTCATAGCCCATGTAAGGATGGATACTTATGGCTGCGCCGTCAAGCGACGCAAAGCGGATCCACGGCAGCGATTTCGCCTTAAAATGAGACCGTCGGATGGGCTCTGGGTTCGTATCTTTTGTGACCGGAAGGATAAGCCGCAGTGTCCTGCCCTGGGTTCGTGCGTTTTGTGAGCGGAGGGATGTGCCCATGCGCGGGGTCCGGCCCCGGGTTCGTGTTTTTTTTCTGGCCGGCGGGATGATCCCATGGGCAGGGCCCGGCCGCGGTTTGTGTTTTCTCTGGCCGGCGGGATTAGCCCGTGGGCAGGGCACGGCCGCGGGTTCGTGTTTTTTCTGGCTGGGGGGTGAGCTCATGGGCAGGGTCCGGCCCGCCGTTCGTGTTTTTCGTGGGCCGGCAGTATTGATCAGATGCTGCTCTTTGCGTTCTGTAGAAGAGACGCGCTACGGGAGCAGCGGATTGTAGGATGCGAAGGGCTGCCTGTGCATTTTATCTGGAATGGTATCACCCGATTTTTGCTTGCCGTTTGTTGTTATTATTTCAACCTCATTTTAACGATGGAAATACGGGTAACTGCGTTTGGTCATATTGGCTGATATTTTACTTTTGGTATTTGATTTAAACGGAAGTTTCCTGTGCTTTAAAAAGAATGGCCTTGAGAACAAAGGATTGCTATAATTAGACTTAATCTGTTTAATATGCTTCAGCAAACGCAACACATGTGTAAGCAAAACAACGTCACTTCAGTTAATCAATTCTTTTATTTTACAACTGAACACAGGCCTTTAACTGGAGGAAAAGTTCCAGTGTTGTGATTAGTAAAATGCATTCATATTAGGAGGTACTGGTTGAAACATTATTAGCTGCGCACATGGAGAAAAACCCAAGAGTCAGGCTGTTGGTAGCATCTTCAGCAGGGTCCTGCAAAAATCCCCATTTAACCTATTCTGACTGGTCCCTCTGTCTCCTGTAACCCTGTTCTGCCAGGTCCCTCCATCTCCTGTAACCCTATATGCCTGGTCCCTCTGTCACCTGTAACCCTTCACTGCCCGGTCCCTCCGTCTCCTGTAACCCTACTCTGTCCGGTCCCTCCGTCACCTGTAACCCTATATGCCCGGTCCCTCCGTCTCCTGTAACCCTATATGCCCGGTCCCTCCGTCTCCTGTAACCCTACTCTGTCCGGTCCCTCCGTCTCCTGTAACCCAAAATGCCTGGTCCCTCCATGTCCTGTAACCCTACTCTGTCCGGTCTCTCCGTCTCCTGTAACCCTACTCTGTCCGGTCCCTCCGTCTCCTGTAACCCTACTCTGCCTGGTCCCACTGTCTCCTGTAACCCACCCTGGTCCCCCTGTCTCTTGTAGCCCTACTCTGCCTGGTCCTACCGTCTCCTGTAACCATATTCTGCTTGGTCCCACCGTCCCCTGTAACCCTTTCTGCCTGGTCCCTCTGCCTCCTGTAACCCTATTCTGCCCAGTCCCACTGACTCCTGTTTTCCTACTCTGCCTGGTCACTCTGTCTCCTGTAACCCTACCCTTATGGGGCCCCGGTCTCCAGTAACCCTACCTAGTCCCCCTGTAACTCTAACTAGTTGTGCTGTAACCATATTCTGCCTGGTTCCTCCATCTCCTGTAAGCCTATCTGCCTGGTCCCTCTGCTTCCTGTAACCATACTCTATGTGGTTCCTCTGTATCCTGTAACCCTTCTCTGCCTGGTCCTTATGCCTCCCGTAACCCTACTCTACCTGGTCCCTCCGTCTCCTGTAACCCTATTCTGTCAGGTCCCTCTGTCTCCTGTAACCCTATTCTGCCAGGTCCCTCTGTCTCCTGTAACCCTGTACTGCCAGGTCCCTCTGTCTCCTGTAACCTTACTCTGCCAGGTCCCTCTGTCTCCTGTAACCTTACTCTGCCAGGTCCCTCTGTCTCCTGTAACCTTACTCTGTCCGGTCCCTCTGTCTCCTGTAACCCTACTCTGCCTGGTCCCTTTGTCTCCTGTAACCCTACTCTGCCTGGTCCCTTTGTCTCCTGTAACCCTACTCTGCCTGGTCCCCCTGTCTCCTGTAACCCTACTCTGCCTGGTCCCCCTGTCTCCTGTAACCCTACCTTGTCCCCCTGTCTCCTGTGACCCTACTCGACCTGGTTCCACCGTCTCCTGTGACCCTACATGCCTGGTCCCCCTGTCTCCTATAACTCTACTCTGCCTGGTCCCTCTGTCTCCTGTCACTCTACTCTGCCTGGTCCCTCTGTCTCCTGTAATCCTTCTCTGTCGGGGTCCCCCTATGTCCTATAAACCTATTCTTCCTGTTCCTGTTGTTTCTTGTAACCACATTCTCCTAGGTTTATTTCCTAAAAGAAAAACATTCCATTAAATCACGCATGAATAAGATGCTGAGATCATGTTTTTTGTTTCATGCAAGGCTTTAACGTGCTTTAATATGTTTAGTACTGGTAGAAAAAGGTTATTTGTTAAAGTTCGTGTTTGAATAATCTTTTTCTTATTTCTCCACAGATTGCTGCATGGTGTTTTATGGTGATATTGGTTGTGTTGATCATTACAGAGTTACCCTGCAACCCTGCATTTCCATGATATGACGGTTCTAATGTGGACATGTTCCAGAAACCACTCTGTGCTTCGCATGCAATTTACTGTAGGGGACTTTTTATTTTTTGCTTGGAATAGAGAACAGAACTTTGTGGATTTATCCTGTCACACATATTGTTTTTAACCCCTGGATTGTTTTTAACAAGGATACAAAAAATAAAGTTTTTTTGGAAGTTTTATTACTTTAAGCATGACGTGAGACATGAATTCAAGGGACATTTTTTGGCAATGGGAAGGCTGCAGTCAAGCACATGGACTGTTGCATATATGGAGAGGATTTCATATGACAGTTAATGCCAATTCAGTGCCAATAGTCCACTATACATAGCGTCCTGCAGGGAGGCTGAATTGCTCAGCTTTTCTTGTTCCCCCACCTCAGCATTGTCCCTGTACTCGTAACCTCCAAACCTGGAGAGTTTCACACGTTTTTGCAGCATGGCTGTTGCAGTAAGGAGTGCTGCCTATTTGATTTGGGTCAGCCTGGTTCTGTGCTGTCTGGCAGATGTCGGCTCGGGTTTGGAGTTCACGGGGGCAGAAGGCCAGTGGGCCCGGTTCCCGGTGTGGAACGCCTGCTGCGAGAGCGAGATGAGCTTCAACATGAAAACCAGGAGCTCCCATGGCCTGCTCGTCTATTTTGACGATGAGGGCTTCTGTGACTTCCTGGAGCTGCTGATACACAATGGGAAGTTGAACCTGCGTTTCTCTATCTTCTGCGCTGAGCCTGCCACCGTGCTGTCAGACACCGCCGTCAACGACAGCCTCTGGCATTCAGTGGCCATCAGGCGGAACTTCAAAAACACCACGCTTATTGTGGACAAGGAGATCAAGTGGGTGGAAGTGAAGTCAAAAAGGAGGGACATGACTGTCTTCAGTCACCTCTTTGTGGGTGGCATCCCCCCTGAGCTGCGAGCGGTGGCGCTGCGGCTGACCTCGGCAGCCATCAGGGACCAGGTGCCCTTCAAAGGGTGGCTAACTGACCTGAAGGTCAATGGCTCGGAACCCGCACTGATCAGCAGCGAGGAGGTCAGAAACGACATCTGTGCCATGGACATATGCTTAAATGGAGGGGTTTGCAGCGTAGTGGATGACCAGCCCACCTGTGACTGCTCGCAGACTGGCTTCCAGGGAAAGGACTGCAGCGAAGGTAAGATTCATGGATTCACCTGCCTCATTAATATTTTGCTAAAATTGGTCTATAATTCTGGGGAAGGATGTGCAAATAAATTTAGAAGCCCTGTGCGCATTTGAATACTCCTTTTTAAGAGAATATTTATGCATTAGACCACCAGCACAATTAAAATATTTCATACTGAAATGTGCTAATAAACATGACAATTTGTTAAACAGAAAAATAATTGTTAGCTGAGATGGCTGAAAGAGACAGGCATAGCCGGTCTGTGGCTCTGGGTTCGGAGAGCTAGAGCGCCACCTTCAGGTCACAAGGACTGCTTCCATTGCTGCATTTCTCCATGATTTTATTTGTGGCTTTGCACTAGTGGCCTAACTCATTTGCTTAGAGTATCTGATTACATAATGTTTATCTTGTATTGATAATTATATTTTTATTTAAATTTATTCTTCTCATTTCACAGTAGATTTAGATTTTAATCCCAGATTGTTAAGGTTCTGCCTTATCAAGTTGAAAATGAATATAAATGCATCACAGTATGACAGTAAATCATCTCAGATACAGAAGGAACTCCTTTGGGCCAGGCGTAAAGCATGGACGGCTATCTCCTATTCCATTGTTCCTCCTTAGCTGCCTAAAGACTGTCCTATACTGGATGTTCTTTAGTGCTTTTGGATCAATAATTAATCTCACATTCAATTTCAAGCCAAGATTCCTCATTTGTGTGTTAATCCAGTTGTTTCCTTCATAGGAAAACCTTTTAATGAAAGTGGGAAGTGAAATCATTTAGGCTTTCCTAAAACATATATTTATCATTTTGATGCACCTATCTCAGCTGAGAAAAAAAAAAGTGTGGTGTCATGGTGACAGGTTTTAGATTTCATTCCCACATAGGAGGAAGAAAGCTTTATGCCATGCTGCCTGTCGGACTGCTGTTTCACAGATTGATTCAGAAATGTTAATAGCGGAACATGGATATTTACCCCAATCATTTTTTATTGGCTAAAGTAGATAATTAGAAATTACAGTACGACTTAGTAAGAAGTTTAGTATGTCAAAACAATATACTTACAGTGGACCTCAGGAGAACCTGTCTTGTTGTTAAAACAGTTGTTACTCACACAAAAATACCAGCCTTTGTAGAAAATCGAAAAATTTTGTTGAAAATAAGCATACACAATTCTTGTGTTCGAGGACTAAATACTTAAGTAATGTTTTCAGCATTTCTGTAGTAAGAAGTTGAATGAATGATCACTTTGGAATGTAATTATTATTGATTGTACATACAGAAATGATGGATTGGTACTTCATGGTTGCTCTTAAGATAATTGCGATCTCTTGGCTAAATGGCTGAATAAAATATAGTTGTTTCTTTATGATTATAATAAGATTGTCCCTCCAAATCCAAAAAGCTTTTTACATAACATTATGTAAAACATTAAAAAGCAAAAGCAAAATAAATAAAGACAACATAAAGAGAGAGAGGATATTACTGGATATGATCCACACACACTGAAAGCAAAATGGTTGTGAGCCACTCATTTTTTTTCAAAGATTGTGGGTAACACTGAAGCAAATGAAAGTGACTAAAAGTAATCTGCTGATGGATTAATTGTATCTCTGGATGTGCAGCTTTCATTTAGCAAAAGGAACTGTCACAGTTGTTTCTTTTTGCTTTCTTCTCTTGATGTCCGTGATGCTGAGCTGACAGACTGTTGTGTCCCATGTTCCCTGCTGGTGCCCAGTTAATGTTGCTTCTGTCATATGAAGTGGCTGATTTGAAATAATAAGAATGGCCTTTAGGATACGTCTCCAGGTGGAATTTTTTTATAAAGGTAGAAATTTTGCAAGCCCTTTAATTAGGCTCAGAAGGAAGTGGATAAAGCGTGGTAGGGCTTGAATGGGAGAGCATGAACCACGGCGTCATGCTGGCTGAATTGCAGACGTTTAGGCCCGGTGACCCAAGAGCAGAACAGTCCTGGGTTTAACACACTAGCATGTCACGGACGCAGTACAGTGATCCCGACCCATCAGTGATAGCTGAAAATCCACGATATAGAAAGACCATATAAATAAAAAAGAATTATAGTTTAAGCTTTAAAATACCCCTCCCACTTGCTTTAAACACATGTAAACTTATTAAAACTACACATATGATATGTGGATGTCGGGCTAAGGTCATGAGTAACATAATAATAATAATAATAATAATAATAATAATAATAATAATAATATGTAATGTATTGCATTGCACCCTCTTTCCTGTTTGACTAAAGGAAAGTGATGTGGTGGCTCTTATATTCTTTTCATCTTCCTTGATGTGCCATACTGTTGATTCATTCAAGCCATAATGGCGAGCGACGTCCGCATAACGATTTCCTTCCCGAAGCATATCCAGGAGTTTTACCTTCTCCTGAATGGTCAAGGTCTTCCTCTGGTGCTTAAGCTCACTACTACCAGAAGGCTTAGAAGATGCAGGATGCTTGGGAGCCATCGTAGGGCTTAAAACAAAACAAACGAAAACAATTGGACCACAAACAAGGTACGCGATACACAGAGAACTGTGACGCGTAGGGGAAAAATCCACGATATAGCAGGGCCGTGATAACTGAACCGCGATATAGCGGGGGATCATTGTACAACATTTACATTTACAGCATTTAGCAGTCGCTCTTTTCCAGAGCGACTTACAACAGTGCTTTGTAGTCCATGACTGTTCTTCGATCTATAAGCTAGACCTAAATTCAACAACTGTCATTGAAACCAAAGTTACTGCTAAGTACGTTGTATGAAAAACTTGTTAGGGAAAAACCTCATAACACTGTTAGTGGGATTTTGTTTTTTTTTTTTAAATGGAGAGAGTGGACAGCAAGAGGGGTATTAGTCTCCTAGGTACTCCTTGAAGAGGTGTGTCTTCAGATGATGTTTGAAGACAGGAAGGGACTCGACTTTTCTTATGGCAAGAGGAAGTTCGTTCCACCAATGAGGAACCAACATTGTAAAAAGTCTTGATTCATGTCATCCTCTTTTAAGTGTTGGTGGTTCCAGACAAGCAGTGCATGAAGCTCTGAGACGACGAGAAGTGACACGATTCTTGATCAATGTTGCCAAGTAAGGAGGAGCTGTTCCCATCTTTGCCTTAAAGACAAGTGTTAGGGATTTGAACCTGATGCGGGCAGCCACAGGGAGCCAGTGCAGGTTCCGTGTGGTGTACGAGAATCTAGAAACATTAAAGATGAGTCTCGCAGCTGCGTTCTGAATCAGCTGAAGTGACCTTGTTGCCTTCAGTGAAAGTCCAGCCATAAGGGACTTGCAGTAGTCCAACTTGGAGATGACAAAGAATTGGACGAGTAACTGAGTAGCGTTTGTCGTGAGAAAGGGACAAATTCTTCTAATGTTCTACAGAAGATATCTGCAGGACCTGGACAGGTTGCTAATTTGTGACAGCAGTTGATGTTTACTCTAGAAATGTATTCATCCATGTTATTTTTGTGTAACTCTATCCTGCAATAGAGCCTTAGTGCAGCACAGACCAAAAGGATTTTTCAAAACCTTCTGTAATGCCATTTATCAATACAGACATAAAGCTTTGAGCAAAGGCTTGAGTAAACCTGACTGCAAGGGAAGACAACTCATCTCTAAATTAGAGATGTCCCAGTCCATTTTTTTTGGTACTTTCATCCAAACTTATCCATTCAATATTTATATCTGCTGATTCCATTCCCGATCTGATCTTTAAATAAATATTTGAATATACATAGGCTATACAGTAGGCGTCGTAAAGCCCACGATTTGGCAGGATTTTTTCTTATGCTGTTTCTGCAGATGCCTAATTAGATTCATTGTTTTAAAGAAGGTTTTTGGTACCTCCTCTGGAAAGGATAGCATTGCAGACATTGCAGGCAGCTGTTGGGATACTTTTGTGTTTCCAGTTTAAAGATTTTCCACACGTCCGACATCTTTATAGTTTGTTTCAAGCCATGTGACTCAGGTTTATTGCAGCATGTGATGGAGTCTTTACAATCTGCTCAATTGACGTAAAAGAGGCAGACGTGGAAAATTAAATAGATTGGGCTTTTGATCAGGCTGAGTTAGCCGATAGCAAGCAATTAAAAAATGCCTATATGGCTCCGATCTTTGATATCAGCTCTAAATAAACCATTGATAAATACCATATCTGAACATGGTAAATATGTAAGAGACAACTAGATATGTGGGTAGTGAGTACTGCTGGGAGGAATGACTGCGTGAATATGTAAAAACTCCACTGACACTATGGGGCATCTGATTCCGTCCAAAATTATGGCCCATGATTATTAATGAATATCGTTAGTAGAGTCCTATGATGTTGGTGATTTTGGCTGGTTTTTCTTTAGGTCCTAGATGGTAAACATACCCATGTGTTGATCAATTCATTGCCACACTGCATCTCATTTAGAGATTGGTTAACTGAATATAAATTCTAAGTTCAGTTTGTTACTGATCAATCAACAATCGGCTGGTTTGCCACACAATCAGGTAACAGGAAAGCTAGTTGTATAGACAGCCAATCAGCTGCCAAAGCGTCCATGCAGTCGATTAATCTGGTAATCACAGTCCAACACAGTGAGGGCCTTGATGAGTATGAATTTAAAACAGTAGAATGAATAAGAATGAGAGTAGGCTGTCACATGGATCACCAAGCAATCAGGTTAGTCACTGACAGAGAAATGTTGGAATAGATTCTGGCCCTTCAATCCAAAACAATGGTAGTAAAATGTCTTTAGCATATGTCAGATTAGTGATGCAGGCAAATCACATTAACAGTAAATCACACAACCACAGCGCACATGAACCGTGTGTATCACATTAACAGTAAATCACACAACCACAGTGCACATGAACTGCGTGTATCACATTAACAGTAAATCACACAACCACAGCGCACATGAACCGTGTGTATCACATTAACAGTAAATCACACAACCACAGCGCACATGAACAGCGTGTATCAATTAACGGTAAATCACACAACCACAATGCACATGAACCGCGTGTATCACATTAACAGTAAATCACACAATCACAGCGCACATGAACCGTGTGTATCACATTAACAGTAAATCACACAATCACAGCGCACATGAACCGCGTGTATCACATTAACAGTAAATCACACAACCACAGCGCACATGAACACTGTGTCATTGACTTAGTCACTGGAGAAGCATAGCAAGGCAAGGAATCATCTTAGGGCTGCCTTCTGATACTCAGCGATCGGAGGCTGTGACTTGACTGTGATTTTTAAAGACCAACACTATTTTTTTTTTTTTAAACATTAACATGATAAAAAGAGATGCTTATGAAAAGGATGGCAATTTATTGAGGAATTATAAATAGGGGAATATATTTGCATATTCTAGCAGGACACTTACTAAAAAATATCCACATTAGCATTTATCTGGGCAGCAGTGATGCTCAGGTGGAGCCACAAGTCGGGTGGGTTCAGGTTAGCTTACAAGGATATATCGCGGGTCGGGTGGTTTCAGATCAGCTGACCACAAAATATCACAGTTTTGGGGGGTTTGGATCAGCTTACCATAAAATATCACTGGTTGGGCGGGTTCGGGTCATCTTACCAGAAAATACTGTGGATCGGGCAGATTTGGGTAAGCTTACCAGACATTATCACGTGTCGGGCGGGTTTGGGTCAGTGACACAGCAGTGTGCTGACTAGGCTATAAATAGTTTACAGAAACGTTGCATGCAGCTTGCTTTCCGTTATAAGCTTTCTGAATTGGTGCAAAAGATGTGGCTGTGATTACTAGTCCGTCTATCAGTGAGCCGGCGCACTCAACTTCAATTATGCTGGAACTTTGGGTGTGAGTTAAATGAAGTAAAATAATAAAGACAACAATGCATTCTCAAGCTTATACTCATATTGATTAATTGGATGTATATTGAATGACCAGAATATATTGGCACTGAAGCCATTTCAGCATCTTACCACCCATCTTCAGCGTCTTAGCACAGCATCTTAGCACAGCGTCTTAGCACCCTTACCACCCATATTCAGTATCTTAGCACCCATACCACCCATCTTCAGCATCTTAGCACCGCGTCTTAGCACCCTTACCACCCATCTTCCAAGGGCTGTTCAAGTTTTGAACTCGAAGCTGCCATTACCCTCTGCCCTTATGCACCAAACTCCATAAGGTATAACCACATTCTCTGACCTCCCCATTTTTTTGCACCTTATGTTAGTCTGTCAAATTACCTACTTGCAACTGCAATTTTGCACCTTATATATACATAGAGAACCACTTACTACCTCATTTGTGTATTATTCTTATTATTGTTATTACTTTATTTTTATTATTGCATTAATGTCTGGTTCTGTGTCTGTGCAACACTGCTCTACATGCCTCAAATTGCCCCTCGGGGACAAATAAGGTTTTTTGATTTGATTTGATTTGAACTTCAGCGTCTTAGCACCACGTCTTAGCACCCTTACCACCAATCTTCAGCGTCTGAGCACTGCATCTTAGCACAGCGTCTTAGCACCCTTGCCACCCATATTCAGTATCTTAGCACCCTTACCAACCATCTTCAGCATCTTAGCACCCTTACCACCCATCTTCAGCATCTTAGCACCACGTCTTAGCACCCTTACCACCCACCCTCAGCGTCTGAGCACTGCATCTTAGCACCCATCTTCAACGTCTTAGCACCCTTAGCACCCATCTTCAGCGTCTTAGCATTGCGTCTTGGCACCCTTACCACCCATCTTCAGCATCTTAGCACCCTTAGCACCCATCTTCAGCATCTTAGCACCACGTCTTAGCACCCTTACCACCCATCTTCAGCATCTTAGCACCAAATCTTAGCACCCTTACCACCCACCCTCAGCGTCTGAGCACCGCATCTTAGCACCCATCTTCAGCGTCTTAGCACCCTCAGCACCCATCTTCAGCATCTTAGCACCACGTCTTAGCACCCTTACCACCCATATTCAGCAACTTAGCACCCTTACCACCCATCTTCAACATCTTAGTACCCATACCACCCATCATCAGCGTTAGTACACCGTCTTAGCAACATTACCACCCATCTTCAGCGTCTGAGCATCGTGTCTTAGCACCCTTACTACCCATCTTCAGCATCTTATCACAGTGTCTTAGCACCCTTACCACCCATTTTCAGCATCTTAGCACCCTTAGCACCCATCTTCAGCATCTTAGCACCGTGTCTTAGTACCCATACCACCCATCATCAGCGTTAGTACACCGTCTTAGCAACATTACCACCCATCTTCAACATCTTAGCACCCTTACCACCCATCTTCAGCGTCTGAGCATCGTGTCTTAGCACCCTTACCACCCATCTTCAGCGTCTGAACACCGCATCTTAGCACCCTTACTACCCATCTTCAGCATCTTATCACCGTGTCTTAGCACCCTTACCACCCATCTTCAGCATCTTAGCACCGTGTCTTAGCACCCTTACCACCCATCTTCAGCGTCTGTAAAAACCAAACAGCCTAATAGAACTAGTCCTTAATTTAGGGCATAATGTTCAAGCGTTAGAGGAGATGATGGGTCACTGAGATATGAACAGAAATCTTTGTTATATCTACCTCTTATTCACCCTCTGTCAATTAAACAGCAGGCCAACAGGATCTTCAAAGGCATAGAATAAAGTAGGATATCACTACGGTTCCATTTAAATGGAGGCTTGTGCTTGACACCTACAGTGTATATTGTGCTGTATATGGCATGTATTGGACAAAAGACCTAAAATGGCGGTAATCAAACACGTCAAAAGAAACAATATAAATTAACTGGTGGTTGTGCGTTGCCCTGTGCTATTGTGTGCTGTGGGGAGGGCACACACAGTGCACATTTCGCAAAAAAATTAGGGTATAAGTGCTTTATTTAAATGGAAATACACATGTATTGCCAATTTCCATTATTCCAGCAAATTCATGACGTACACAAAGAACAATGCGCAAGTGCTCTGTAACCTCAAGCGCCAGTGATAGCTGCAACGTGTTGTCTGAATCATTACCAAAACTCATGTCAGCGCATTTTCTAATTGCCAGAGAGGCTACACACAATTGACTATTCATATAGAACGGCCAAGTCTGATGCAACTGACAAAATTCCGAGTCGAGTACAGCCCTACTAATTCCGGATATTTCTTAATCGGTGGAGTGCTGGGTAGTACCTGCCCTGAGGGATGCTTGGTAGTACCTGCCCTGAGGGTTGCTGGGTAGTACCTGCCCCGAGGGATGCTGGGTAGGATGCACACTTTCCTCCTCCATGTAGGATTATGTGTTTGTGAGTTTGAGAGCATGCTTGGATTTGATGGCAGTTTGTACCTCTTTTGGCTGATGACATCCTACCAGACAGCTGAGACAAAAACATGGCTGCTTATATTATAAACTTCCATGGTGCCTGTAATGATTGTTAGTAAACATTTTCTCCAATCGAGGTTGTGTGCCGTTCCTCACAAAATGAGCAGCAGACACACATAAGGGCCACACAACATACTGTGTTCAGACACCTCATCTTCTGGTGACTGAATAAAGGAGAAATAAACAAAAAAGCACAGAGAAATGTACTTTATATGCTGATGGACCTGGAAAGCCTAATGAGAAGGACAACAGAATATTCTGTTTCTTAGAGAACAGAGAATTATACCAGTAAAGGTATAATATCAAACAAAAATAATAAAAGGGAGCCTCTGGTGTGGTGAATCCTTTCTCTGTGGGTGACTAAAGGACATAGATACCATCAAACTCCTCCACTCCAGTGCCATGACTCAGGTTGGGAAAACCCACAATGCCTTGCCCTTTCACAAACCCCTTCTCTGGTCTTCCTGTGGTGTGAGTATCCCTTGCCTTGCTGTAATGCATCACATTTCTTTGCCTCTGTTGATTCATTCTTGGTCATTGGAACATGTACTGAGGTAGTTTGGTTCCACTATGTTCTCTCTGTACTGGAACGAGAGGAGTTTTCAGCTGGTAAGTTCCTGGGTTGTTACTGGGCCAGAACCGATAAAGAGGTAGGAACCTGTTGCTCTTGGAACAAGGTTGGGGCTCTTTCCAGTGGGGTGGAGTGAAAGGGAGACGAGACCAGAGAGCGGCCCCAGAAGGTATGATGAAAACAATGGAAAGAATCACTTTTTCCAGGGAAGTTTAATGGGGACGTTTTAAAGGACAACATTAAAACTATGTTATTAAAAAAAACATGAAAAAAGAACATGAATAATAAACAGTGGACTTTATAGGCCCATAATATAAATTAAACTATAATTATAAGGTGAGAATATTATAAAGGTAAGATATAAAGGTGTTATTATTAGACTCCAGTTAAATATTTGTTCTTATGAAAGTACTTGCTTTATTATTACGAAGTTCCCAAATCCACAGATGGTGGCTAAAGACAATAGTGTAAGGTTGTTGTTGCTGGGCATTCTTATAACACTCCTATAACACTTATAACAGGCCTACCCAGCGCTGCTGCTGGAGACCTACCACTCTACAAAGCTTCGCTGCAGCCCTAATATAGCATGCTAGTTTAGCTTTAACAATTAGATGTCTCTTTGTTTTTTTTCTCCATTTTTTGTTTTCCCTTTTTCTGCCCACCACCACCCCCCCTCTTTGGAGGACAACTTTATTTTAAATTAAATTAAAGGTACAGTGTAAAGAGTGTGGCCACTCCGAACTCACTCGTCCTAGTACCGTGATTACACACACACACACACACACACACACACACACACACACACACACACACACACACACACACACACACACACACACAAAAAAAAACAATTAGCTGTCTCTAATACTGAGATGCCACTGGAGGGTCTTATTCTCTGTATATGGTGTCTATAATTAGGGCTGTGCATAAGGTCTGCAGGAGCAGCACTGGGGAGCTTTTAATGCTCTCTACAGGATGAAGGGGCTCATTTTGGAAGTGTTTGTGGTCGGGTATATATTACATTGTGGGGACAAAAAAATAAAAGTATTTTTTTTGGTTATTTATGGTTAAGGTTAGGGCTGGGAAGGGGTTAAGGTTGTCATTTTTGGGATTAGGGTTATGGCCATAGAAATGAGTGGACAGTCCCTGCAAATATAGGAATACATGTAGTGTGTGTGTGTGTGTGTGTTTGCGTGTGCGAATATGTGTGTGTGCACCCTATAATGTAAGGGCATTCCTGCCCTCTCCCTGTGCTTCCTGGGATGGTTTTCAATCCTATATTAGATAGGGGTTTGGGAGGTGGGTGGATAGACACACACACAATGGAATGTTTTATTTCTGTTCTGTAATTTATCAGGTCATTGTATTATCTTGCTGGTTACAGGCATAACTCCACTGTTAAGTTTTTACAAAGATTCCACTAACCCTGCCGGGTTTCCCTTTGTCACCAGCAAAGATGAAGTTTTCATTATTATTATTTTTTATTTAACATTTATTTTTCCAGGCAAGTCACTAAGAAAAATTTCTTATTTGCATTAATGACCTGGAAATAAAGTGTCTCACCTTCGCATCACATTGTGATGTGATCTTAATACCTGTACCTGCTTTCTGGATTCAGTTATAGGCATGAACTTTGCAGAAAGTGAATGTGAATCAATATAGGAATTTTTTATATCTCTCATAGCATTTGATTTATAAATGCAGAACTTTTGTGTTACAGTGAACAATACTGCTTTAAATTCTTCCACCCCAATGTCAGCACAAAACTACATAACATACAGACAACAATAAAGCAATGGCTCAGGACAGTAATAAGACAGACAAACGTATTTACAATTTGGAAACAATTATCGACAATGTGAATTCACTCAAGAAGTGTACAATGCAGAGATTTGCCATTTAACTTTTATTTTTAAATGGTTCTTGACATTTGCAAGCATAGAGGAGTTTGCATCATGTTAGGGTTAGAACAGTGCTCCATGGTTTGACAGTTCCATCACCAAATGCAGCAGGAACCACAATTAATTACAACTAATACCAGGATAAAACTGGTTGATTTGCACTGGTTCATTTTAGTGAGGCAAATATGTTTAATATGTATTAATGACCAGTGGAGTTTAACAAGCATGCTAGTTTGGAAGTGAAAGTTTGCAGTACAGGGGAATATCAGTGAAGCAAAAGTTCCAGAACATTATCAGCACAGACTGCCATCACAGCCTTCCGTGACCTTTAGCTGAGATATTCGCTTAATTTAGATGGCTGTTCTGGGATGTTGCCTGCATGGCCAGGCCAGGTGATTCAGTCCTGATCTGCTTGTGATTGGCTGAGTCACTATCAGCCAATTAATGATCCAAGCTGAGACATTAAGCATAGATCTTAGAACTATGCAGATGTGTGAATTCAAACAAACATATCTATAACTAAAATATTTTACATATACAATTATAACACAAAGATACCTACAGACTATGAAAAGGGAAAAGAACACTTGTACAAGCAAACAAATGAATAGACAGAAAAACATGTCTTGAAAAATATCAAATTAAATTCATGAAAACACACAATTTACAAGAGGTCACATATGATATTATTAAAAAGAAAATTAAAAATGCAGTTACTGACAACCAGATCCCATATCAGCCTTGGGATAGTGCCAGAACAGCATAACATTGAGACAGTATTAAGGCAGCCTCAAGAGAGCTTTTTTGTAAGATTGAAAAAGCACTGAGTAAGCACTGGGGAAATGTTAGCATAGCATCAAAGCAGCTTTACAGGCAGGATAAAAGCAACACTGAGGCCTGGTTAAGGCAGCATTGAGGAACGGTTGAGGCAGTACTGAGACAGGGTACAAGCAGTATTAAGGTGGGGATAAGGCAGCATTGAGGAGGAGTTGAGGCAGCATTGAGGAAGGGTTAAGGCAGGATTGAGGCGAGGTTGAGGCAGTACTGAGGTGGGGTTAATGTGGCAGTGAGGTGGGGTTAAAGCAGCACTGAGGTGGGATTGAGGCAGGATTAAAGCAGCACTGAGGCAGGGTTACAGCAGCACTTGGGCAGTGGTAAGGCAGTACTGAGGGGGGTTAAAGCAGCACTGAGCCTGGGATAAAGCAGCATTGAGGCAGGGTTAGAGCAGCACTTGGGCAGTGGTAAGGCAGTACTGAGGCGGGGTTAAAGCAGCACTGAGACAGGGTTAGAGCAGCACTTGGGCAGTGGTAAGGCAGTGTCGAGGTGGTAGTAAGGCAGTACTGAGGCGGGGTTAATGTAGCATTGAGGCAGCACCGAGCCCTGCTGGCCAGACATTTGGCCTCTACTGATTCTGCATGTGGCATTTCCATGCCATGCATGGTGAAACACACATAGCAGCCAGTTTTATTCTGCATGCAGCTTAATGAATGTCTCCCTCTTTCTCTTCCTGCCTGGCTATGCCATCAGAAGACGTCTATATGCCAGGTGGGTACCTCTCCTCCATTGTAAGCTTTTGGTCTACGGCAATCTTGGTGTAAAAATGGGTGTAACCTGTGCTGTCACTGTCGCTGCCTTGGGCCCTGTGATAAGGTGAGTGATTTTGCAGTTATAGCTGTTGCTTTTGGAGACAGACTATCCCTCATCAAGTTAAATTTGGGCTTTAATAAAAACATGTAAAACATACATAATAACACAATACCTTCATTATTTTTAATAAATGGGCTGGGGCATTCCAATCCTTAAGAGTTTAAAATGACCTTTCAGTTAGTGTGAAATTTTTATTTGAAGCAACAATTTAGAAGTAGTAGAACGAAAGATATTATGATTATCATTTTTATTAGTGTTATTAGGTGCCATGCAATAGATGTCCTAAATGATGTCCAACTGATGACCCTATGGACAGTGTTATAGAGAGTGTCCAGTCTTCTGCCTGCAGAATAAATTTTTCTCCACCCTCTATACCAGCCGTTGCCAGCCGGTCGATCACTATCGACCAGTCAATTGCTAATTAAGACATTCCCAGTTGATCACGACACCTTCTATTGTGGCCTCCCCCCATCACACAAAAAAGTCAACCAAGGCAACTCTCCCATTTTGTAAAATCTACCAAGGGGCACCCCATGGTGACTCGGTAGCTCCCCAGATTCTTCTCCCTCTAAAGTTTGCAGTGTAAAGGTTGGAGCCTCCTGCTGTATAGCGAAGTGCAATGGCTCCTGTGTACAGGGCGCCCTAGTCAGTGTCACAAGGCAGGCCTGCGGCTTCCTTCCCCAGGCTTTCTCACAGCAGTTCTGTGAAATGGCAGCGTGCGTTCAGGCACCATGTAAGGGCTTTTGCCTGGCGGCATGGCACGCTGCCCCCAGGACCCTCTGCTCCAGGAGATCATTCTGTGCACAAAGCAACAGACAGAGCACGTCACAGTGTTAGACGGGTCCTAGGTGTTATGTTGGTTTCATAACAGCCCGGGCTGGGAACCGACAAACTGAAAAAGTGAAGCCGGCGTTGCTGCTCAGACACCTAAAGCTTTCCTGTATTCATTGCAGCCACTTATAATCAGTCACCTTTCAGCAAAGAGAATATTTCCTGGTTGTGAAAGTGCTGACCTTAAACCTGTCAGGAACAATGCCAAGACGTCTTTCAGGGGAGCCCAACAAACATGATGATCTGACGACATTTTAGCCTTAAAGGGTTTTTATTATTATTATTATTATTATTATTATTATTATTATTTATTATTATTTATTGTTGTTATTGTTGTCGTCATTGTTAGTAATAAAGGATTTTATGATTATTATTATTTGTTAAATAGAATCCTTTGATAATAATTTTCTTCTTCTTCTTATTGTTTCTAAACTCTCTGAAAGTGACCAGCTGGCTAAAAACACCCAGCCCCAGTTCCTCCACCTCCAGTTCCCTTGCCCTCCCCTGCCTCTCTCGCCCCCCTGTTCCTTCCTCTAAGCCACCCCCGTCCCCGTTGTCAGGGTCATTCCCAGGTAACGGGGTGCCTGTGTGTTAGTGTGACAAAGCCTTCCCATAATCCCCTGTTCTCTGCTGACTCTGCCTCTGTTTTCCTTTAAGGTCTGGCACACCTGATGATGGGCGACCAAGGTACGGGCTCCTTACTTTTGCGCTATCTGCTTCTTGTCCCATATGCTCAGCCATCATCCTCTACCTTGGTATTGCTTAGGCCTGCTGCTTCAGACATGTTTTAGTGTTTAATATATGTGTGTTTGGGATGGAGTGCATTCTTTGGAATGCTGTGTACATGTATTTTGTTCTTTTGTATGTTTGTTTTTGGTTTCCTTTGCTTTTTTCAACCATATTTGTTTCTGCACTGCACATTGCAGTATTGTGCCCCAGGTAATCAGTCAGTGTCACATTCATATACTAGCCTGATAACTATCTTAGACTCATTCACCCACTTATAGGTGTTTGAAGCATGCCTTCCATCTAATCATACATTACATTGTCACATCGAAGAGTTCAAGTTCTTCTGTGGAATCTGATTGGCTATTGCCGAATTAATCCCTAATGCTTTGTAGGCCATCGGTCCCAGCATGCAATGGGATTGGAATGCACAGCTGTCCTTCTCCTCCCTGTGATGTTCACACTGTGTTTTAAACATGGTGGTGATTCTCGCTTTCTCCTCTGCTTTATTTCCCCGTCTTTGTCTGGCAACCTTCTTCATGGACCCATATATGGAATATGATAGGTAAAAGCAGAGGTATATGTTTTGTTTTATTTAGTCAACATATTCACATCATGAAATAGTTCATACTTATGCATCTTTGTTTTATTAATGTGTTTCTTGTGTGTGAATGTATGAAGTAGAAATTGCCTGATGGTATCTGAGTATGTTCATGGCACTTTTGGGTAAGGATAGGGCTTCTTTCACATGACACACAGCAGGAGCGTTTGACTTGATGTACGGCATCAAAACATACACCCAAGGTGAGGATTATTTCTCCTGAAAGCAGTTTTCCACCATGTTCGATACCTGTTTTTTTGGCTACATGCTCTGGGGGTAAGTGATCCTCTGCACCTCTCAGCCACGGATCGGCCTGTTTATAAATGTTACTCTGGCACTTATTCACTTGGAAAGAATCAGAGCTCTAGTCAAATATTTTTATCTCAGACTCTGAATTGAAAAGATTCATTTAATCTTTTATATGGCCCCATTCCAAGGTGAGCAGAATAAAGAACTGCTAGGAATGCTAAGCTTATTCAAGTGAGAAGTTTGTTAGACCTGAACTCCTGGGTGGAGAGGCAGCCGGATCCCCAGTGCTCTGTGCAGGAAGCTAGAACTCAGCGAGGAAACCTGCATCTGAGCTGCTGCATGCAGGCACAGAAATGCAGGGGAGCGGTACTGATGCTGAAAATTGCTGGGTATGCAGCAGTTATCCAAGGTAAGCAACACTCAGCTTAAACAGCTGGATAAAGGGGAAGTCTCTGCCCTTGGCTGTCAGAAACTCCTATAAACTAGGAACTTTACAGCTGGAGATGTTTTTGGTGTTAAGTGCCCATGGAATTAAATGTAGGTTTGCATCCTGCGTCTGATGTGTACACATTAAACAACTTAGATACTCTGAGGTGTGACCTTTCAGTGCCTTCTAAGTGAAAAGCTTTAAGCCCATCCTGGTCCTAACAACAAGCCCATTAAGACACAGCAGAGGAGTCATGTGCTCCTATTGTATTTGTTCATATAACATTTCTGAATTCCCTGTTGGTCAGACACCATATGACTTGTGAGTAGGTCTTTGCAATACTCTAACAACACACAGTTCCCTGAATCTTGAACAATAACAAAATTACCTTAGTTTTTCAGTATTTCTACTGTAGACAGGCTGAGTTACACACAGTCACAGTGGTGACTGTCTCAGGTAAGGAGGCTGTGCTCAGCACATAGACTGTCCCAGTTACACGTAGTCACTGCTACAGGTGTCCGTAGTGTCACAGTGCTGACTGTGTCTCAGGTAAGGACGCTGTGTTCAGAACATAGACCTGCTGAGTAACACACAGTCCCAGTTTCATGTGTTGTTAGTGTCACAGTGCCAACCGTGTCTCAGGTAAGGACACTGTGTTCAGAACATAGACCTGCTGAGTAACACACAACCACTGCTGCAGGTGTCAATGTCACAGTGCTGACTGTCTCTCAGGTAAGGAGGCTGTGTTCAGCCCGTAGACCGGCTGAGTTGCACACAGTCACTGTTTCAGATGTCCTTATTGTCACAGTGCTGACTGTGTTTCGGGTAAGGAGGCTGTGATCAGCACATAGACCAGCTGAGTTACACACAGTCACTGTTTTAGGGGTCCTTTCTGAAGTGTCACAGTGCTGACTCTGTCTCAGGTAAGAGCCATTTCCTTGCCTTTAGGCGTTGACTGTTACACAGGTCTGAAGGTCAGAAGAGGCTCACACGTTGCTCTCAGTCTCCTGTTTGAGAGGGACTGTTGTGTGTAAGGTCACTTGCTGGTTTGAGTAGAACTGGTAAGAGAACTCTTCTGTGGTACAAAATAAAGGTCTGTTTATCCTTGCTGTTTAATTGCTGTGCCCACAGAAGACTCATAAGTCCATCTAACAGGTTAAATTATTGATCTCCTTCAGACATAGCCAATAAGACCAACACTCCTTAAGGATAGACTGATGACTTTTGCGTGCAGCACTGAGCTGTTAGATGTTTTTCCAGTTGATGTGGAATCTCAGTATGCAAACTAAACTCTGATATACAAAATGTCATGTTTGTGGTGCTGTCCATCTCTCAGGGTTAAATCTGTTTCTGAAGTAGCCTACTCAGTTTTGGCCTACGTAAGACCGATACATGCTGGTAGAAATCTCAGGAATTCATGGTACTGTAACAAGCTGTGGCTGTGATGATTCCTGGCATTTTTGTACTCAGTCTCTTGTTTAATGGTTCCATGCTGGATAGTGGACCAGCTTTTCTGTAACATCATTCAACAGTCATTATTTATTGTCCCAGAATAAGATCAGGGCTGCATGCATTTTATCATGGAACTACATTTTCCAGTCTCCTGCCATACCACTCAACAAACCATTTAGCTATATTTTCATAGGTATGTGTTCATGTACTCTATCTGGGGCTGGTCAAAGCCATCTAGCCATTGCTACAGCAGTATAACCCACATTTCTACTATTCATACCCCTGCACTGGGTTTTACTGCAGTATCTGTAAAAAAATAAAAAATAAAAAAAACTGATTAAAGGTATTGATTGTTGCCTGTACCAGCATTTTGATGGGGAGGATGAAACTGTCCAGACAAGCATATTACCCAATAGTAGTTTAGAAATGGTTTTTTAGTAGAGATTACTACTTCCTTAGTATGTAACTTTGGTAGGCATAGCAATAATATGTTATTGAATCTCTTTTCGCCTACCCCATCTTGTTCTCCATGAGGCACACAGACTCATATACAGGTGAGGGCGAGTTTGGGGGTCACAGTGCAGGGTTCGGGTTAGGGTTAGTCCGTGTGCAGCAGCCATGGAGCTGGAGGTTAAAGTGGCAGTTCACCCCAAAACTGAAAGAAGACATTTTTAGAGGGGTTTGAGTGCTATCTATCCATATAGGTTGTTCTGATTGGAGTTGTCTAGTTTTGAAGGTATTGGCTGTAGGCTTTGGGCTTTTCTCAAATATAATACGGGGGCAGCGTGTGGCTCAGTGGGCTATGCCTGTAATCAGAAGGTCGCCGGTTCAAACTCAGCCTCATCACGTCTGTGGGTCCTTGAGCAAGGCCCTTAACCCCCAGCTCCCTGGGCACCCCAACAGGTGGCTGCTCTTCGTGGACAACTTACTCTACTAAGAGCAAGTTGAGGGAGGCATAAAAACAATTTCCCCATGGGGATCAATAAAGTATCAATTATTAGTATTGTGGGCAGTGGTGGATTAATTGTGGGCAGTGGCGACTTAATGGTTAGGGAAGAGCACTTGTAATTGAAAAATTGCTGGTTCAAATCCCCGACCAGCAAGGCACCACTGAGGTACCCTGAGCAAGGTACTGCCCCCAAGCACTGTTCCCCGGGCACTGAATTAGTGGTCCCCTGATATGTCACAATGTCACATATGGGTTAAATGCAGAGGACACATTTCGTTGTTGTGCACTGTGTGCTGTGGTGTGTCAACAATGACCACTGATCTCTACATTCTAATTCTAATACTGCAAGTAAATGGCATTCTTTCTCTGCCTCTTTAAGGGCCTTTGCTCAGGGTTCTATGAATATACGTCTGTTCTGCCAGGGCTTGAAGTGGCGACCATCCGATCACAGGCAAAGTCCGCCGAGCCACATGTTGCCCCCTAAATGACAGCTAAGGATGCATGGTGCTCGGGCGGGGCACTCCACCCATTCAGCCAGTGAAGGCAGCATTGTTATGTACAGAACGGTGCTAATGGGAAGCAGGTGTGTGAAATCACTTGTGTCAGGATTTTGTAGTGACTCTCACTGTTTCTAACAGCCCTCATTTGATACATTTCACATGTGTTTATGTAAAATGGGGTGAGTGAGAGGCTGCCATTCAGCCACGGTCTTTGTGCTTTGTGAATACCTCACCCTCAAGTAGCAGTCCAGGGAGGCCAGCGGGCTCAGTGTCACATGACTGTGACAACGGGCTCAGCTGCGGCCGGTTTGTCTGTGATGTTGAGGGAGAGGAGCAGTACAGGTTTGAGCACAGAAGGGAGTAACTACAGGCGAGGTTATGATTGTCATCTGTTATTCATGGGAGCAGAAATGTCACCAGGGACCTGAGGAGAAGGGGTTCATTTCAGCACATTATTGTTGTGAAAACATTTCTGATTTACTTCGTATATCTTTATAATTTATATCTTCATTGCTGCTCTCTTATCTGTATTGCAATTATGGCTGAATGATCACTGTCCAATATCATCAAGTCAGATGTGAAAGTGTGTGATTGCAACGGTCCCTTGCTTCTGGCCACAGCGTAATTAAATGGGTGTCACTGCGGTGGTTCAGCATAAGTGGGCTTTTGTATGTTAAACAATGGCCATAACTTCTACCTGTTATTCCTTTTCCTTAAGACACTTGATTCAGCTAATGATTTTTCATTTTACACTGATGGAAAATTCAGAGTGAGGGGGCGCCAACCCATCACAGGGCAGGGAATAACCCAGGACAGGGTGCCCCCGAGCATTTCATGAGGCGAGCCTCCGGGACTGTGGACAGATGACCCCGAGCATATTTTGAGGCGAGCCCCCAGGACTCGACAGCTGACCCGAGAATTTCATGCAGTGAGCCTCCAGGACTGTGGGTGGCTGACCCTGAGCATTTCATGAGGCGAGCCTGTGGGACATTGGGCAGCTGACCTCGAGCATTTTTTGAGGTGAGCCCCCAGGACTGTAGCCAGCTGACCCTGAGAATTTTACAAGGCAAGCATCTAGGACTGTGGGTAGCTGACACAGAGCATTTTATAAGGCGAGTCTTCAGGACTGTGGGTAGCTGACACAGAACATTTTATGAGGTCATCCTCTAGGACTGTGGGCGGCTGATCCCGAGCATTTCATTTGGGCATTTTTTTTAGCTGTAGGACTGTGATTGACTGACGTAGTGCAAGCAAACTGCATTTGAATCATAAACCTTTTGGACAGCTGATGCAATTTATGAAATATTCAGCCTCATTTGTTTGGGCAGAAATGTCCTGGACCATGATTGCGTCTTTGTCTGCTCTAGCTGCCATATGACCAGAGTTTGGATTATCCATCACCCCATCCATCCATAATCATTTATTCAGTATAGTGTCAGTCTGGAGCCTATTCCAGGAAATACCTTGGAGAGGGGGCTAGTCCATCACAGGGCACACACACACACATATATACTCACACTCTCTGGGGAGGGGTGAGGTGTGTTGGTTAGTGGCCTGTAATCAGATGGCAACCAGTCGATTCCCAGCATCAGCAGGCTGGCCCTGCTGCCCCTGTCACTTTGGATAGATGCACCTGTTAAATAAATTAAATATAAACTTAGATACACGTGGTGGGAGGAGACCACAGTGACACAGAGAGACCATGCCGACGGCACAGAGAGCCTGGGCAGGCAGAGCCCCGGGCAGGCAGAGCCCAGGCAGGCAGAGCCCAGGCCATGAGGCTACAGTCTAGCCACAGAGCTTTCAGTCAGCTACGTTTGTATAACTTCAGTTTTGTATTTGTGCTGTGCTTAGGTTATATAAATATGCATTTCCCTCTCAGTATTGAGTTACATGTCTTTCTGTATCCATATTTTAGTGTTTGTTAAAGTCATGTTTTTAGTTTTAATCTTTAATGACCACATTCAGCTCCAAGCAGTTCTATACCTGTGTTAAATGTAAATCCACACGCACTTTGTGTTTTGTGAAAGATGTTTGGGGACTCGTGCAGAGAGGAGAGACGGCAGAAAGGCAGCAGTGGGCCCCGGGAGGTATGTGGTGCACCTTTGGTGCTTCTCTCTCTCCCCGACTGAATGAAAAATGAAAATGAAAAACTCTTGCCTTCAGAGCCTCAAGCCACAAGTTCCTGCTGAACTCGGTATTTTTGTTGTGAGGTGTTTTGGATTGGGATGTTGGAAGAGAGGAATGGAGATAAACATACAGTCACCAAAATAAAGTAGGAGGCTTCTACACCATGCTGGCTCGTGGCTGTTTGCCTTGCAGCTCTGACTGGAGAGTTGGCCTGTGTGGGGAATATGTCTGTTCTTATGTATTTATATTTAATGTGGGGTTCTGTTGGTTCTTAGAGCAAAAGCATGTGTTTGTACAGTCCAGATCTGTAAGGTGTATTAGGGTTAGGGTGTACCCATCATCTCACCTGTGCTTTCAGTTACATTAATACCAGTTAAAGATGGATAACCGATGGTTTATTGTCATTCCAAAACATGTTGTACATGAAGGGAACGAAATGAGTTACTGGGGACCTGGCATAGGTAGCAATAATAAAACAGAAATAAAATCCCAAACAGTAATAAAATGGATAAATTATTATAATAAATAATAATGAAAAATAGAATAAAAACATTAGGATAAATAATAATAATATTAAGAGAATATTTCCAACTATGAATATACATTGAACAGCATGTGTGTAGAATAACTATTGAGGTCTGTGCAGAATCAGTGCCCTGGCTGTAGAAGCAGCAACATGTGGGTGCAAATGCACAGTAATAAAGTGCAGCACACAGGGTAACTGTTGCAGCAATGCCCTGACATGTAACACTGATGATTTATAGCAGCTTGTTGTACCATGGATGAGATGCAGAGTTTATCAGCCTCATGGCCTCTGGGAAAAGCTGTTCCTAAGTCTGGAGCTTCTGGTCCTGATGCTGTGTGTGATGCACAGTGATGCTGGAAGTGAGGATGCTCTCCAGCACACCTGTAGAAGGATGTGAGGACTGAGGCCAAGGCCAGTGCGCATCAGCCGCCTCACGAAGTAGAGATGTTTGTGGGCCTTCTTCACAAGGCTGCCTGTGTTGATGCCCCAGGTGAGGTTCTCAGAGAAGTGTACCCCTAGATATAGCCCCGATCAAAAGTTTAAGACCACTTGAAAAATGGCAAAAAATCATATTTTGCATGGTTGGATCTTGACAAGGTTCCAAGTAGAGCTTCAACATGCAACAAGAAGAAATGGGAGTGAGACAAAACATTTTTTTGAGCATGCAATTAATTGAAATCAACGCTTAAACTGAAACAGGCTGTTTCACAGCTGATCAAAAGTTTAGGACCACATGCCTTTAAAAGGCCAAATCTGTGCAAAGATGTGGATTCATTGTCATTTTCTGTCAGGTAGTCACACTGTCATGACATTCTGATGGCAAAGGCAAAAAAACTCTCCCTTTTTCAATGTGGTCGGGTTGTTGAACTGCATAAGCAGGGTCTTGTCGCAGCGCGCCATCGCTGCTGAGGTGGGACGCAGTAAGACAGTCATTTGGAATTTCTTAAATGATCCTGAGAGTTATGGAACAAAACAGTCAAGTGGAAGACCCAACAAAAATTTCACCAGCACTGAGCCGGAGGATCCAGTTGGCTGTCCGTCAAGACACTGGACGATCCTCGACCCAAATTAAGGCCGTTACTGGTGCCGACTGCAGCCCCATAAGCATCAGACGGCATCTGAGGCTGAAGGGTTTCAAAAACAAAAAAAGTCTTCAAAGGCCTCGTCTCCTTGAACACCACAGAACTGACCGTTTGGACTTTGCAAAAGCACCAAACATGGGACAAACATGGGAACAGCTTTAACAGGGTCAACATCCGCAAAGCTGCTGGTCCAGATGGAATTTCGGGTCGTGTACTGAAGGTGTGCAGTGAGCAGCTGTCTGT
>JAODLD010000047.1:114207-124439 GCA_026781065.1 Mormyrops boulengeri | reverse complement strand
GTAAGAATTTCATTGTGCTCTGTACGCTGTACTTTGTACATATGACAATAAACTTCAACTTCAACTTCAACTTCAACATTCAAAGGTGGAAGAAAGTTTTATTTTCTGATGAGAAAAAATTTAACCTTGATGGTCCTGATGGTTTCCAATGTTACTGGCATGACAAGCAGATCCCACCTGAGATGTTTTCTACACGCCACAGTGGAGGGGGCGCCATAATGGTCTGGGGTGCTTTTTCCTTCAGTGGAACAATGGAGCTTCAGGAAGTGCAGGGGCGTCAAACGGCCGCCGGCTTTGTCCACATGTTGCAGAAAGCATCCCTCATGACTGAGGGCCCTCGTCTGTGTGGTAACGACTGGGTTTTTCAACAGGGCAACGCTACAGTACACAATGCCCGCAGGACAAGGGACTTCTTCCAGGAGAATAACATCATTCTTTTGGACCATTGTGCGTGTTCCCCTGATCTAAATCCGATTGAGAACCTTTGGGGATGGATGGCAAGGGAAGTTTACAAAAAAGGACAACAGTTCCAGACAGTAGATGCCCTTCATGCGGCCGTCTTCACTACTTGGAGAAATGTCCCACTCACCTCATGGAAACACTTGCATCAAGCATGCCGCAACAAATTTTTGAAGTGATCAACAATAACGGTGGAGCTACTCAGTACTTGAGTTCATGTTTGGAACTTTGATTTCTGTTTTGGGGGGGTTTATGGGTTTTTTTGGAGGTGTGGTCCTAAACTTTTGATCAGCTGTAAAACAGCCTGTTTCAGTTTAAGCGTTGTTTTCAATAAATTGCATGTTTTGTCTCATTCCCATTTCTTCTTGTTGCATGTTGAAGCTCTACTTGGAACCTTGTTAAGATCCAACCATGCAAAATATGATTTTTTGCCATTTTTCAAGTGGTCTTAAACCTTTGATCGGGAATGTATTTAAATGGGGAGACCCCCTCAACGTGTGATGTGAAGGGGTGGGGGAGTGATGCCGGGCTTCCTAAAGTCCACAATCATCACCTTTGTTTTCTTCGCATTGATGGAGAGGTTGTTTGCTTTGCAGCAGACCTCCAGTTTTTCCACTTCCTGCCTGTAATCAGACTCAACGTTGTGAGAGATGAGTCCCACCGCTCCCATGTTGTCTGCAAACTTCGCTATATGATTGTTCAGACACTTAGCTGAGCAGTCATAGGTCATAGGCAGTGGGTACAGTAGGGGGCTCAGGACGTATCGCTGGGGGAACCACTAGTGGGGATGACGAGGGAGAGTAAGATGTCATGAATTCTAATGATCTGGGGCCTTCTTGTTAAGCACCCAGTTACATAGTGACAGGCTTAGTCCAAGTACTGACAGTTTGTCTATCAGTGTTTGTAGGATGATGGTGTTAGAGGCAGAACTAAAATCCAAAAAGAGCAGCCTAACATATCAGTCCTCGTTCTCCAAGTGAGTGAGAGCCAGGTGAAGCAAAAATGAGATTCATTTGCAGTTATGTCTGTATGCGTATTGGTGGGGGTCTACAGTGCAGTAAAGAACTTCTTGTGTGCCATGACCAGCCGTTCGAAGCACTTCATTTTACATTTACAGCATTGAGCAGACACTCTTAGCCAGAGCGACTTACATTTTTCTAAATTTAGGGACAGTCCCCCTGGTGCAAGGTGGGGTTAAGGGTCTTGCTCAGGACCCAATGATGGTAGTGCCAGAGGTGGGACTCAAACCTGCTCTCGTTTGGTCCAGAGGCAAGCATCCTAACCACTAGACCACCAACACCACTCATGATTATTGGGGTGAGTGCTACTGAGCGGCAGTCATTCAAACCTGACCTTGTTGTGCTCTTTGGGATGGGGATGATAGTGGTGGTCTTCAGACATGTAGGGACAATTGCCTGGGTGAGTGAGATGTAAAAATGTCCATTACAGCAACGATGAAAACCACTGTAAACTCCTGCAGCAAGTAATGTGGCTCGCATTTATTGTCATGTACTCTACTGCTTCAGAGCAATGGCTGTTGACCAGGTTTGTTACCACCATTCATTAATGTATGTGCAGACCCATACTCCTTGGGTTTTCCCTGTGTGATGATTCTGGTCCAGAAGAGTATCACTCCATCGAGTTGAAAAGCCCAACATATTCCCACTGGCCAACAAGAGTCCAACATATTGGTATTTAGCCAGATTTCTGTCAGGAGAATAACGTTGCAGTTCTTCATTTCTTGATGAACACAGGCTCAATCAATCTGGTATGTTGCCATTCGCTTTTAGCTTGGCAAGCACCCACTTTCCTCTTTACTGCTTCCATGTGCACTGCTTCATCGTACCTCTGAGCCACTGTAATCTGCTGCACCAGTCCGCTGCCGTAGGGCCTTCTGTCCTCAGGAGGTGTAGTTCACTTAGCTCCATCTGAGCTTCAGTGGTAGTCAGATTGGTGAATTGTTTTTAATGTGTCCAAGTTCTGTTGGTCTGTACCTTTTTAGCCAAGCACTAGTCATGTAGTCCACACATTTGGTCAGGATAAAAGAAGAATTATTTACACTAAACTTGACACTATAACTGGAAGCCATGCCCTATTGCGCGTCGCCATCTTACAAAAAAGTGGGCGCTTTTGTTATTGCTTTGTTGTAGCATCATGATGTCAGGGAATTGAAATAAATCTTTTCCGTACCACAGGAATTAATAGTTCTGCCAGATGATGATTCATTTTTATTCTAAATCAGAATCAAAGTATTAGTACTATGAGTTCCATATAGTAATATTGATATTTAAAATCTATGGAGTTACATCATGTCTTATTCAGTAAAGTAGGTTCAGTCCTACATGCCAGTGTCCTGCACCAGTGAATGTCTCTCTGGTGTCATGTGGAGCTTTTTCCCCAAGCCCAGACATATTAGTCAGGGGCCCCAGGGCACTACTGGAAGCAGAGGGAGATGTTGGCAGATTAAAACTGAATAAAAAGATACTGCACCTTCATAATGTCCTTGTTCACATGGCTTAGGTCCCTGGGGAGATGGGGCGGAGTTTTCTACCTAGTGTGGGTGGGGCCACCTCCTAGGAGCCAATGAGGGGTGACTGAAATATTTATACAAGAATAAAATCTCCTGTGAGCTGTGCACCATTTAATGCCACATCCAAGCTCTGTCAACGGGATATCCTAGTTGATCAGTAGAAACTGACAGTTTATAACACTAGGCACAGGAGATTCGACATTTTACTGTGCAGATGTCTTTATACTTACTTTTTATTTTAAGTCATGTCAGTATATGAATGAATATTTGCAACTGAATATATTAATTCAGAATATGAATGAACATATGGAAAGAGTGATTCAAAGCATCACTGACTAGTAATGGCTGCAGTAAAGTGCAATGTAGTAATGAATGTATATTACAATGGTGTAATAAGTGCGCATTTTGGTGCTGTTGGACTAGGAACATTTATTGTGCTTCTGTTATTAGACTTTCCAGAAGGAGGAATCCACCAGTTTCTTTCCCCCGCGGCTTTCTGGCCCAGGCAGATGTGCTGTGATAAATGGCCATAACAGCCAGACAGCCTCCACACCACTGACTGCAGCATGACACACTGTTCACTTACAGCAGAATGTATTCCTCTTGCTTTCATTCATGTGATAGCAGTCGGCTTTTGGGTTGCAGAATATGCTTTAATAAACATTGACATAAACAATGAAATTGGTGATAATAATACCCAGATAGTAAAAATGATCAGATCTTACCTGCCTGACAAATAGGCAGTCCCAGGGAATTTCCAGAATGTTCCATACATCTTCTTGTGTTCTTATTTATTGGAGACAAAGATGTAATTTAAAATTTAATTGTAAAATTATATTATTTTTGTATTTTTGTAATGTATTTCTAAATTACAATATCTGAGGTCATCTGAGTTAATTTTTGTATGTATTTCAGTGGAAAGGGAAAAGTATGATTAAAATATTAAGTCTCATTACACTGAACTTGTGTTAATTCACATAATTTCCTGATGTAGAAACTGAATAATAATAATAATAATAATAATAATAATAATAATAATACATTTTATTTATAATGCCCTTTATATCACAAGGATCTCAAAGGGCCACAATATACCTGCATATATTTAACAAAATAGCGATCTGTGCCAGGCCTGCAAACCATCTTCTCAAAAGTTTATGGAGGAAAGGGCCAATAAGCTTATGTATGAAGATGGAGAATCTGTGGTGTAAGAACGCTGTAGCATTTTATCTGAGGCTCCGTGGGAAGCTGAGGAAGCCGAGGGACGTCAGACCCCTCTGTCTCTCTCTGTTAGGCATTTCCAGAACACTGTTGCCTGGCAACTGTAGCAGCCTGGCAACTGTAGCTACCTGTCAGAAGACTGCGCTGTGGGTGGCTGCTGCTCTCGTCAGAGCAGGCGCTTGCGGAAGATGGCACCGGCACATTTTAACCCCAACCTTACCCTCCTGCACGGGTAGCAGAGTGACCTGAGGCTCAAATACTCAGCTCTTCTTTCATGCATTTTACAAACCATGTGCTTTAAGTGTACTACAATAATCTTATTAAAGTAAGTGTGCCAATCCCTGGCGATGCGCCGTATTCTGTGTGACCTTTCAAAGGCACACGTAAGCAGCCTCTTCACTGGGAACAGGAAGGTGTGATAATTGTTATTCTTAATATACTGTTCCATATTCCCTGATCCATGTAAAAGCACTAAATCAGGAAGACGACAGTGTGAATGTAGGAGCAGTATGAACTGAGCTCGTACTATATATGGGTGGACAAATGGTGTTCTTCACAGCAGAATTATGAATATATTATGCATGTATTTATGTGTTTTGTATGCATGCATTTAAGCATATTTGCTTTATTTTTACACTCACCTGGGGGCTGGAAGTTTTGCCTGTATGGATTTTGTTTTTTATAAGGGGTATTTATTTGTATGTGTGAGCAGAAGTACTATTTTCTGTAAAATTGGCATTGACTTTATTGTTGTCTCATGCATTACACTCTTTTATATGATATACAGAAGGGCTGCATGGTGGTGCTTTGGGTGGCATTGTCAGATAGCATCATGTTATCATGCCGTTAGAAGGCTGTTTTTGGCTCACGCGTAGTCTGCGAGTTTCTGCATCCTTTCGGCAAACTCCAAAAAGATAAAAAAATAATAAGTTTGAAACGTCAGTATGAATGAAACATTCCGATTTCGCCATGTCACTGATTTAAGCTGACGTTAATTTTCGCAGCCACTGTCTGGCTGGTAAAAACATTTCCATCAGTTTGGACGCTAGCAGCCTGCTGCTTAGTTAGCAAACTGGTGATATCGCCAGCTTGCTAGACAGTGGGGTCACGCACCACGGCTAATAAAACACTGTAACTGAAGTGAAATTTCTAGTTTTAACCATACTAGATCACTTAGTATGAGACTGAAATGCTTTAGTTTAAGGTTGTATAATATCACAGACTTTCTTTCACAAAAAGTGGCTGCGATTAATTGTGAACTAATGCACGAATTCCAAGCCAGCCAAATGCATGGAAACACATCCTACACCAGGACACGATGGAGCAACTCTTGCCTGAAAAAGGTAACTTGGATTGCTTATTATTTTTAATCCAGTCGCACCAACAGTGTTAAACCTATAAGGATTTTTAGAGTGGGGATCCATCTTGTAAATTATACGAACTACATTTTATATTTAATGTCCACTTTAAATAATGACATGTAACTGTTAAGCTGTCATGAGAGAATTGTAGGGGATACTTTTAAGAATAAACTAAGCAAAGAGGATTTGGACAGGATTGACTTTGTACCCAACATGACTGTTAATGTTAATGTCAATGTGTCTTTGAACAGCCAAATATTCCAGCCCTGTGTGTGGTGTTTGTTGTCCTAGACAGGGGTCTTTGCTTTGCTTTCAGGTAAATGCAGAATGAATAATGTAAGTAGGGCTCCAAGTTGGATGCCAGTGTTGCCAAGTGCATAAATAATGCACACCAGTGCCTGCTTGCGGGATTGAAATTTCCCTGTGACAGAGTGGCTTTGAGGAGAGCCTGGGACCCTCACCTGCCAGGGAACTGCACCTGGCCTGTTCAAAAGAAGTGTTTCATTGGTTTTTGCAAGACAAGTAAATTCAATATATTCCTAAAACTAAGTGGTAGTAGACATTACCCCCCGTGATGGGTTGGTGTCCCATCCCAAGCTGCGCCCTGTCTTGCACCCGTAGCTTCCAGGATAAACTCCAGACACCTGAGACTCTGCATAGGACAAGCAACGATGGATGGATGTTAACCCCTATGACCCTGACAAGAATAAGCTGTTAGAAGATTGATGACTAGTAGACATTTACTGGTCCGTGATGGTCCATGCATCTCTGTCTTGTAACTTTGTGGAAAATGTGCTCATTTTGAGTGGTGCACCTTCTCCTGCCTAAGTAGTTTGGTGAAGATAGATGACATGTACTGATCACCCCCTGCTGGCTGCTTATGTAAAAGCTGTGACCCTTTACCTGAAATGAATGTGATGTTGTACCGGATATTGGATAGTCATCTATAAATCCTGGTTGAGTCACAAAGACTATAGGTACGGCAGGAGAAAGAGCACCATGACAGATCATCTGATTACTGCCAGTCTGCTCCCATGGTTATTTAAACAGGAAGTTAAAAGTTAATTTTGGAAAACAAGCAAAGTTATGCTGCTCCTGTCATGTAACATGGAACTTTTAGAGGTCTGTGTGGTATTCATTGGTGAAGGCCTTCTTACCTTCTCACCTGGGGGCGGGGCTTAATATGGAGTTGGGTGTGGTATTCTTGTGGTGTTCATTGGTGAAGGCCTTCTTATTTTCCAGGCTGCTAAGTGGAAGTCTGGGGTAAGGTGGAGTTCACCTGGGGGCAGGGTTTAATATGGAGTTAGGTGTAGTATTCATTGGTGAAGGCCTTCTTATGTTCCAGGCTGCTAAGTGGAGGTCTGGCGTGAGTTGGAGTTCACCTGGGGGTGGGGCTTAATATGGAGTTGCATTTATATTTATTGTATTTTTGTGGATATTCCCATAAGGAAAAGTCTTGTAAGAATACACACAACTCTTGTTTGTTTTACATTGATCACATACATAGCAGGTTGCATCCAGATATCCATATACAATATGTGGCCAATCATAAATCACCAGCGTAAAATGAGTCTTCTTGCACTTGCGTTGTCCAACTCACACTTTCGGTCAGAAATATATGGAAATGATTACGGTAACCGCAAGAGCTCAATAAACATGATGGGAGCATAAAACTCCGGAAACGTATTGTCCTGACCCTAAACGGGGCCCTATAGTAGGCTGTGGGAGTGTGCGTTAACAGGATTCAAAAATAATAATGTAACTTTGACAGCTCTTGTATAAATTTTCCCCACTTTGCTCCTCCCAAACCTTAATCTTCCATTCACTGTCTGTAGGCAAATGCAAAAATGAATTTTATTAGATTTCCTATTTTCAAGGACTGTGACAGCGTCCTTCACCCTGCTGTTTTCTCCATGGATTCTAGTGCATATTTTCTTCTCACCACCAGAGAAAAATGCCCCAGGAAATGTTCCACAATAAACAAATTTCCATTAAAATGGACAAATATTTACAGTGGGATTTTTTTCTGGATCACTCTGTGTAGGATACAGAGTACATCAACTGAGTGGGTAATACTGTTATCTCATACCTGGGTCTGTGTGGTTTGCATGTTCTGCTAATGTTGTTTGGGTTTATTCCTGTAGTCCAAAGATAAGCAGTTAGAACAACAGTGTCCCTACAGTGGACAGCCATCTCATGCAGGATCTACCCGAGTGTTCTGCCCCATGCTACCTAGGAGAAACTCCAGGAAGCCCTGAGCCTAACCAGTAGAAGTGGTTGGAAGATGGATGGATGGATTACATCAGGGGCATACCAATACAGTAGCTGCAGCACTGGCCCACCTCTGTTTGCTCCCTGAGGATGGTGACCGCTCACAGGGGTCCCTACCAGGAGCTCCCCACCTTGTACAGGTAGCCTGCAGAGGGGCAGCTTTGAACTGGCCAGTGCTAATTCTGCACTCTCCCACATAAGACTGCAGGACGCAGTCCCTGGCAGCATATGTGTACAGTACAGCATCAGCCATTTGCACATCTGCAGCCGAGTGGTGACTCAACCCGCAACCATACATTAAAGAAAGATACATAACAGTAAATGCTTCTTTTAATATGTTTTTTGTCATATATTTTTCTTTTCTTTATGGATGAAAAGACTTTTCTGCTGATGCAGTTTAATCATGTGAACATTTTCTGGTGTTTTTATGCTTTCGATTATTTAAAACTTTAAAGACCAACAATTAGCAGAAATTCACTAAACATTTGTGATGAAGGAAACCCTTCAGGCCTCAGGCTTATGATTGACAGAGCTGTTGGTTGATGTTGTCATGGTAACGACTTCAGAGCTGTGTGTGTGATGGAGCAGAATGAGTGAGCTCAGCCTGAGTATTTCATTTATTATTATTATTGCTGTGATTCTGCTATATACATTTTGCAGCGGGGCCACTTCAGACCTTAATGAAACATCAGCAATGGCACAACTCTGCAAGGGCTTTCAGTTTCAAATGAAGGATACAGGAAAGGGAGACACGTGACAATACACAGCCATGCACGCACCGGACCTGTTGGATGTCTATGGTCTATGCACCAAACGAGAGGGAGAGAGAAAGACAGAGGAGTGAAGGGAGAGAAAGGTGGATTTAACTAGCTAACATTAAGTTAGATAGATTTTACAGTGTAAAGGACCATTCGAAATGTAACGTAATTCTCTGTTGATGTTCATGGCCAACTAATTGTTATTATTAGTATATGTGACATAATGATCCATGTGTGAGTGAATGGTGTGTGAGTGTGCCCTGCAAAGGGTTGGCGTCCCATCCTGGGTTGTTCCCTGCCTTGCACCCATAGCCTCCAAGATAGGCTCCATACCCCCTGTGACCCAGAATAGGATAAGCAGTTTCAGAAATTGGATGGATGGAATGGATGGATATTTTTTGTTCAAGATTTTTTTCAAGTTCCTGTTCCTTTTATTTTTGTATGACAGGAATGATATAATCTTTCTTCTCTCCACTGCCTTCGCTGTTTCCCAGAGTAGTGCGGATGAGATTTCAGGAGAGTCATTTATTTCCATGAAGGATGTCCACCCTTTTATGAAGAATGTGTTGAAGTCAGGGTCATTAAGCAGAGATATATTAAATCTCCATGGACCAATGGGTTGTTTGGGTTGGTTGATGTTTAGATTTATTGAAACGGGGGCATGATCACTGGTTATAATGGGATGAATTTTGGGCTCAAGGATATCAGATATAACTGAGTTACTAGTAAGGATAAAATCAGTACAGGAGGAGTATGATGTATGTGGTGAATATTGTATCTGTATGGGAGTATGATGTATGGGGTGAGTATTGTCTGGTATTAGAATTCTTTACTCACCAGCTATCGCCAAGACCAAATTCACCCATATACTGTCTTAATATTTCCATGGAGTGCCAGTTCCTAGGATTAACAGTAGCGGATGATCGGTCCTAAATGGGGTTGATAACTGTTTTAAAGTCACCCCTGATTACTATTGTAGAGTCTGATAAATTGGATAATGACTCGAAAAACGTATGAAAGGAAGTGGGGTCGTCAGAATAGGGTCCATTTATGTTTGCAATAGTGAAGTTTTTGTTGTTGATTGTGATGTTAATAATGACATATCACCCTTCGGGGTCCGCGAATGTACTGTTATGGGTTAATGTAATTCTTTTGTTTATGAAAATTGATACACTTTTTTGTATAATTATAAGTTGACGGATATATTTGGCTAAATGGTGGGGATTTCAATTTTTGAATTTTGGATTCTGTTATATGTGTTTCCTGAATATGTTTGATTGTAGCTTGATCAGCTGGTATATAATTTGGGTTCGTTTTGCCTGTGAACTAACTCCATGAATGTTCCAGGTTACAAATTTTGGTGGATTCCTTGATATGTAGGAGTGATTAAGTTATCATTTGATATCCCATTGCTATTTCGGTGAGAAGATTCCAGTAAATCAGGGATGCAGTAGTAGTGGTAATAATAATAATGGCAGCAATGACCATAATAACAGAAATAATTATTAACGTCACTATGGAGCGGCTTCACCATGTTTATGCCCAATATTTTACCATATACAGTGGGGCAAAAAAGTATTTAGTCAGTCACCAATTGTGCAAGTTCTCCCACTTAAAAAGATGAGAGAGGCC
>JAODLD010000047.1:76644-90030 GCA_026781065.1 Mormyrops boulengeri | reverse complement strand
AAACTATCTGTGCATTTGGGCATATTTAAGTGTTTCTTATAAGAGCATCCCAAGATATTTCAGCATATCTTTTCTCCCCCCCCCCCCCCTCCCAGATGCCACCATTCTGAGCTATGATGGTAGTAAGTTTATGAAGATCCAGCTGCCAGTGTCCATGCACACAGAAGCAGAGGATGTATCGCTCCGTTTCCGCTCACAGAGGGCCTACGGCCTGCTGGTTGCTACCACATCCCGAAACTCAGCCGACACCCTGCGCCTGGAGCTGGATGCTGGCCGTGTTCGCCTTACGGTCAACCTAGGTACCGCCCTCCCATGGTCATGCTGGGACACTACAGCCCACCTTATATACACACAATATGACTGTGAACACATATTGCCATTCAATGGTGAAAATTCTGTTGGATTCGTAGATTATGATGGTGGAGAGGCTAACAGTCATAGGCTTAGAGAATGGCTGGCTTAGGGTAACTGACAGTCAGAGGGTTAGGGAATGGCTGGCTCAGGGTAGCTGACAGTCAGAGGGTTAAGGAATGGCTCGCTCAGGGTAACTGACAGTCAGAGGGTTAGGGAATGGCTGGCTCAGGGTAGCTGACAGTCAGAGGGTTAGGGAATGGCTGGCTCAGGGTAACTGATAGTCAGAGGGTTAGGGAATGGCTGGCTCAGGGTAGCTGACAGTCAGAGGGTTAAGGAATGGCTCGCTCAGGGTAACTGACAGTCAGAGGGTTAGGGAATGGCTGGCTCAGGGTAGCTGACAGTCAGAGGGTTAGGGAATGGCTGGCTCAGGGTAACTGATAGTCAGAGGGCTAGGGAATGGCTGGCTTAGGGTAACTGACAGTCAGAGGTGTAGGGAATGGCTGTCTCAGGGTAACTGACAGTCAGAGGGTTAGAGAATGGCTGGCTTAGGGTAGCTGACAGTCAGAGGGTTAGGGAATGGCTGGCTCAGGGTAACTGACAGTCAGAGGGTTAGAAAATGGCTGGCTTAGGGTAACTGATAGAGGGTTAGAAAATGGCTGGCTTAGGGTAACTGATAGAGGGTTAGGGAATGGCTGGCTCAGGGTAACTGATAGTCAGAGGGTTAGGGAATGGCTGGCTCAGGGTAGCTGACAGTCAGAGGGTTAGGGAATAGCTGGCTCAGGGTAGCTGACAGTCAGAGGTTTAGGGAATAGCTAGCTCAGGGTAACTGATAGTCAGAGGGTTAGGGAATGGCTGGCTCAGGGTAACAGATAGAAGGTTATGGAATGGCTGGCTCAGGGTAACTGAAAGTCATAGGATTATGGAATGGCAAGCTCAGGGTAACTGATAGTCAGAGGGGTAGGGAATTGCTGGCTCAGGATAACTGATAATCAGAGGGTTAGGGAATGGCTGGCTCGTGTCTTCCTGGGTCCACAGGCTGTACTGAATCAATACAGATATTCTTCATATAATAGATATGAAACAGCCACTTTACAGAATATGCAAATCTTTCTTGTGTCTGAAACACAAAAGAAAGCCGACACTGTGCCAGCACCATGTTATGTATTGAATAATGGTGCCGACACTATGCTAGGTCCTGAATGACTGTCGTAGCACCATGCTAGGTACTGAATGACTGTGCTAACACCATGCTAGGTACAAAATGACTGTGCCAACAGAATGATAAGTACTGAATGACTGTGCCAACACCATGTTAGGTACTCAATGACTGTGCCGACAGCATGCTAGGTACTAAATGACTTTGCCGACACCATGATAGGTACCGAATGACTGTGCCGACACCATGTTAGGTACCGAATGACTGTGCCGACAGAACGTTAGGTGCCGAATGACTGTGCCGACAGAACGCTAGGTACCCAATGACTGTGCTGACAGCATGCTAGGTACTAAATGACTTTGCCGACACCATGTTAGGTACCGAATGACTGTGCCGACACCACGTTAGGTACCGAATGACTGTGCCGACAGCACGTTAGGTACCGAATGACTGTGCCGACAGCACGTTAGGTACTGAATGACTGTGCCGACACCATGTTAGGTACTAAATGACTGTGCCGACAGCACTCTAGGTACTAAATGACTGTGCCGACAGCACGCTAGGTACAGAATGACTGTGCCGACACCAGGTTAGGTACTGAATGACTGTGCCGACATCATGTTAGGCACTGAATGACTGTGCCGACACCATCTTAGGTACTGAATGACTGTGCCGCCAACATGCTAGGTAGTGAATGACTATGCTGGATACTGAATGACTGTGCCGACACCATGTTAGGTACTGAATGACTGTGCCAAGACAATGCTAGATACTGAATGACTGTGCCAGCATCATGCTAGGTACTGAATGACAGTGCTGGCACCATGCTAGACACTGAAGAGGACCTGGGTGTGCAAGCCTTCAATGGGCAGAGCCTGCGGCCCATCGCTCACTGCCAGATGAGCATGCAGTGCCCTTACTGGGAGTGCCTGATTCCTCACACAGACATGCACTCACACTGACTCATGCATACATGAACATGCATGCTACAGACACACACTCACACTTTACACACCTCTGAGAGGATGGCATTCCTTGTGGGGATACACTTGCGTTGATCTCTGGCTGTTTGCGACCACTTTTCCCCTGTGGTTGACAACGTGCGAGTGGGGGGTGGGGTTAGTTATTGGCTCACTCAAGACTGTGCTGTTGTAAGAACCCCAGCTCACTACACACACTGATCATCACTGTCTAATTCCACTGAGCATCCTGCTCTACTCTCAATGAGTTTTGTACACTTATCTCACTGAGCATTGTGCACTCATTTCACTGAGCATCATACATTAATCTTGCTGACTATTGTGTACTAATTTCACATTCAGGGTTAGCCCTTGTGCACTAATCTGAATGGGCATCATGCACTAATCTCACTGAGCATCATGTACTAATCTCACTAAGCATTGTACACTAATCTCACTAAGCATCATGCACTAATCTCATTGACTACGGTGCACTCATCTCACTGGTCATCGTGCACTCATCTCACTGAGCATCATGCACTAATCTCAATGACCATCCTACACTCATCTAACTGACTATCGTGCACTCATCTCACTGAGCATTATGCACTAATCTCACTGTCCATCGTGCACTAATGTCACTGAGCATCATGCACTTATGTCACTGACCATTAGCTACCTCCTAGCCATACTGGGCTTCACACACAGCCTGAAGTTGCCTGAGGAATGTTATAAATGGCAGTTGACACATACAGAAAAGGAAAAACAGACATGTAAAAGTCTCGTTTCCAACATGGCCTTTATATAATCCCTCACATTAGACATTATTGTTTTCAGATTCTCAGAAGCTTTTCTCATCATTCAGACGCATCACAATTCTGTCTGACACTCATTGTGGACATTGAGGACTGTTAGTCAATTGGAATGTCATAATGCCTATGCTAAAAGTTACTCTATTGGCAGGCCTGATATTCTTTATCCTATCATTGCTAAATGAAGAGTTCCAGGTGTCAATGAATATTCATTAGCAGCAGAGAACTTTCCTCATTATGTTTTGACATTAATCAGTTTAAATGTGTATGGAGTTTTTATTCATGGTTGCCAGTATTTCAGAATCATTTCTTTTTTAACGGCTTGATTGCTTATGACTATTCATGCAGACACAGAGACAGAGTGTCATCTCATTTGGAATGGTTTAGCATTGATGGGAACAGGATATGAACAGGTGCCATCTTGCCAGGAACGTTGTTTGGGTTTCCTGCTCGCACGTCAGTCCCCAGGGGGTGGAAACTCTTTTAATGGATGTCTGCAGTGCAACCTTGAAGGATGATTTTACATTTTGTCTATTCTTCCCCATCTAGACTGTGTCAGGATAAACTGTACCTCCAGTAAGTGAGTCCTCCATTTCTTCTGTACTGTGCTGTGATTTCTGTACCCCTCCCATCTGATATCCCTTCCCTCCTACAAACATTCTGCTGGTATTTTAATGTGCCTTCTTTGACGTGTCGCACAGATGGTGTGTAGGCTTTTTATTGTCTCAGGTGTAGAAAATCTCAAGTGCATTAAAGTTACTTGTTCTGAAGAAGGAGCACATTTCCAGAAAATTGAAATTAAATAGAACAGTAGTGGAAAGAGATCAGGCAGTGATTCTGAGGGAGCTGCTAAATAGGCATTTAAAGCACCAGCATCACATTCTGTTTGTTCCTAATAAAGAGGGATGGGAGAATTCATGGTAAGAAGAAGCCTGACCCACAGGTTCTGTTTGAGTTATACTGCTTCTTAATTAGAGAATGCCATGGTGGTAGGAGACCTTCAGACCTATTAGTCAGTTTTCAGCAGTAAAACATAAATGATCATTTGCAATAAATTGATTATTAATTAATCTTTTTATGACAGAGTTCAGAAAAACTAGCTAGCTTTTCCGTAGTAAGTAACAAGCTATCCTACAAACATCATTTTAGCTTATTATTAAATTACTGTTAGTATTTCTGTTAAACTCTACATTTACACTCAGACACAATTCTGTCCTTTGCCAATGGTAGTTTGATGATCTCATAATACAGCTGGACCTACAGTACCTTCAATATGTCACATATTGTTCCGAATCACATGTAGCCATGCCGGTCCATGTAGTCATTGTTATAAGGCAGCAATGCTTATTAATAAGGTAATATAAAGGTAGGAAGATGCCAGAGTAGAGGACTGAGGGGAAGAGAGAGAGAAGGCCAGTGAGATGTTACATGTTTGTAAGTGGTCATCACTGTCAGTTTGGGATGTTATGAAGGAATGTTGGCCCTGTCAGGATGTGTGATGTATGTTGTTTGCTTCTTTAGCAATATCTGTGTACATATGTATTGTATAATGCACCCACTGCCCCACAACAGAAGGCACTGAATACTTGATCTTTCCATGTGCTTCTTACACTTACACTTCAAATCAATTTAAATTAAAACTGACTCCATACAGAAAGCATGTAGTACTGATATGAGGATGAGACACTGTCAAGAAGAGAAGCAGATCATTCTAATCTGCCATGCATACATGGATGATGCTGACTTATTTAGGTTGAAAAATAGCCCCATTAGAACAGTGTCTGTGGGGTTTTCTCTCGGAATTGGGAACAACCTTACTAGGGGAATCTTAAAAATGTACTGAGGCCTACCCTGCGAACCCCTAGGACACACAAAGCTTGCTCTGAAATGAGGGGAACTCCAGCGTCACATAAAGAAGCATGTGCAGATATGGTGCACCCATCACATCTCTGACTCTCCTCTGGTCACCCTGCCACTGTGCGCGGGTACCTGAGCTTTTATGTCAGGTTGTAAGCACATCAGCAATATACAGGACAGACGTCTGCAGCTGCTGGGGCCTGGAATCCATGTCTCTCTAATGGCTGTCCCAACGCCCCTCCTACCTAGAAGAGACTGGTGCTGGAGCAACGTCAGCAGTTGTGCAAGGGGGCATCTTTGGGAAGTAATTACAGAGAGGATTCTCACTCAGCTCCACAGAGTTTAAATATAATATACCTTGCGCCAAATTTACTTTAAAGCAGAATCCTCCTCTTTTCGGAAAGCATTGTAGTGTAGTGTAGCATGCAAACACCCAAAACAGCGATAGGATTTAGGCATTTTACAATTTTGAATAAAACAATTAATGCAATGCATATCACAACAAAAATGATTACTTCCATCATTTATGCTTCTTGTTAAAACAAATGTTCGAGAATAACCATCAGCAGACGTGTACTTTTCCTATCAAAACATTTAGCATATGATAACCTAATTAACATGCTATCTGGTAACTGCCCGGTTCATTGTGTGGGAAACTGAGGACGGACTTATGACGATTTTAATTAATTTCATATAGAAAAATGATGATAGTTCATTGTTAATCATTTCTACAACGTCAGTGTGTCATGGGCAGTTGGATGCATGCAACACAGCTGAAAGGGAAACAAACAGGTGTTGTGCTTTCAGAAGCGAGCTACGTCCACTCGCTTTGCCTAGAAATTTATCAAGTGGAAGTGAATAGCTTGATGGCGAAGTAACTAGTCTCAGAGTGAGTCTGTAGCATTAACGTTACTGCCATATTCACTTCTCTCTACCTTACATGAAGCGTTTCGGGTGCAGGGAAATGGGTCGTTCAGGAAGCTGTGCTAAGTTGTGAAGCTGTTGAGGTGCTACTGTATGTGACTGTATGTGCTACTGTATGTGCGCAGCTAATTAAAAAGCATTTTCCTGACGAAGATTACTTGCGCATCTGTTTTCCTCTTCGCGTGGTGAAAGCTCGTGACAAAATATATACAGTATATTTTTTTTCTAGGAGAGGCAGCTTGAGTCAAATCGGGCAGGCGGGCAGTTGCCCGGGCAACCTTAGCCCTGCCCTGTGCACGTCCCTGACCTTAGAAATTCAAGTGTTGCTCCAATATTGATTATACATATAAGAGGGCGTTCAACAGAAGTTTACCCAGCCACAGTTATGCCTAACTGACTGCTTGACAGCCATATGTTTGTAATACACTATTTGCCTTACTTGTAGGTCACTTTGGACAAAAGTATTTGCTAAATAAAAACAATTATAATAAGAATATTGCTATTTTCAGTTTTTTTCAAGAACACATGTCTATATTACATATTTTTAAAGAGCAGAGCTTCGAATCATGGAATCAGAGTTGGCTGGGCTCGTGTATAATAAATGTAACTGCTGCAATGTCTCTGTTCCCTGAGTTGCCATCTGCAAATGTAGTGGTTTCTGTGATTCAGAATGGATGTTCTCAACATGTTCAGAGGTGACCACTTGCTCTACTTCAGTGGATTTTCAGTGCAGGCTTCCTTTATCTCATTGCTCACCACATTTATTGATCTGAAAGATAGTGAGGGTCACAAATCAAAGTGAACATAGTTACCATACAGAAGCCTCAGTTCCTCATTTCCTGCCTGATGTGGTTTGTACACCAGGCAAAAATAAATTACTAACAGTAACAGTGCATAGAGTGAGGAACAGGTTTTGATTTTGAAAGTAGGGAATGATTTTTATGAAAAGTTACTGGCCATGAGCTGTAAATATGCATCGTGAAAGACGAGGTTAGTTCTAGTACACTACCAGAACAGAACAGTGTCTTTGTGGCTCCGTGCCTCCATCTTGTGGTAAATACGATGACCTGCTGTATATAAAATGATAGCGGAGTGTACAAAGGTATTTATTTAACATGTACACAGTCTGGTAACGCATATGAAAAGTGTCCCAGTGACAACAGACAGGATGTAGTGTCTCTTTTTCTTGCTCTTTCTTCTGGCTTCATTCGTTCCTTTGGCAGAGCACTTTTTCTGCTCCTTACCCCTGTGTACTAGCATTTATGCTAATCACAGTCTGGACTTTCAGGCAAAGGCCCGGAGACCATCTTCGCTGGTTCCAACCTCAATGACGATGACTGGCACACAGTTCGTGTGATGAGGAGGGGGCGAAGCCTCAAACTGACTGTGGATGAATCTCCATCCTCCGAAGGTGGCTACCTGTCAGGGGGTCGTTAGCAACTGCCTTCATGCACAAATAATGGTCACTTATCATTACTTTTTAAGTGCTTATAATATAGAAATTGTGCTCCTTACAAATTATAAAAAGTAATGATCATACTCAATTTAATATTTTTAAGTGACTGGGATCAATTAAATGATACATATTAACAATTTATCCATATTCTACCCACTTCTGCAAATGCAACATCTTTTATGCAAATGCGAAGTTTCTTTGGCCTGTTGATCTGACCTTTATAAGCATGTTTCAGCACCTTCCAGTGTAGCTGTTTGCAGTTGGTTGATTATATATTTGACGTGCGAGTTGGATCTGTAGCTATGTAACCACGAGAGTATAGCCGTGTAAGTCATGTAAACTACAGGGCATGTGTAAATTAATTTTATTGATTATTTATGATAATAAAGAGGCATTGGGAGATCCTGATGATGCCCCTTAAACTCTCTGTTCCCCAGGTCAGATGGCTGGTGACCACACCCAGCTGGAGTTCCACAATGTAGAGACAGGCATTGTAACGGAACGGCGCTTTGTCCCTGCCGTGCCTTCCAATTTTATTGGCCACCTGCAGGGCCTCTCCTTCAACGGGATGACCTACATCGACCTCTGCAAGAATGGAGACATTGACTACTGCGAGTTGAACGCCATGATTGGCTTTAAGAACATCATTGCCGACCCTGTGACCTTTCGGTCACGGTCCAGCTTCGTCACGCTCAGCACGCTGCAAGCATATTACACCATGCATCTTTTCTTCCAGTTTAAGACCACCTCACCTGATGGGCTTATTCTCTACAACAGCGGTGATGGCAATGATTTCATTGTGGTGGAACTGGTCAAGGGGTAGGTCAATAATGGGAAGAGAAGTTTGGGAGAAGGTTTTAATGTACAACAGTCTGCTAATGTGACGTGCTGCCGCACTCTTGCCTGCAGGTATCTGCATTATGTGTGGGACCTTGGCAATGGGGCCAATCTGATCAAAGGCAATTCCAACAAGCCCCTAAATGATAACCAATGGCACAATGTGATGATCTCCCGGGACACCAACAACCTTCACACAGTTAAAATTGACACCAAGGTCACCACCCAAACCACTGCAGGTGCCAAGAATCTGGATCTGAAAGGTAGGATAGACCTTCACACCCTCCAAGGAACCTGCCCATTGTAGGTGTAGCCTTAAACCACTGCTGTCAGTCATGTGATTTGCATACTGATTCGAAGAGTCATGTTGTATGAATGCATCTAAAGAGCAGCCATCTTGATTTTTAGATTCAGGTTTTTCAATCCTGAAATATTTGTTTTCTTGGGTTCATCCTATTCACTTTTCTTTCAGATTTGAGAATTATAACACAAACTACGATTGATATCCGGTAACTGAATGTTATGTGCTTGAAGTTTGGGATTGGTGTGATCCTCCTTTAAACACATCCAAAGTGCCATGATGATTAATATTGCTAATACTCCACCCGGCCCCTCAGGTGACCTGTACGTAGGGGGTGTGGCTAAGGACATGTACAGGGACCTCCCCAAGCTGGTGCATGCACGGGAGGGGTTCCAGGGCTGCCTCGCCTCACTGGACCTGAACGGGCGTCTCCCAGACCTGCTGTCAGATGCCTTGACCAGTATGGGGCAGGTGGAGCGTGGATGTGAAGGTGAGGTGGGCCACCATCTGTAGCGTTTTTGGTACTGAGTGATGCAGTCTGGGTAATTGCAGGTGTGGTTTAGGTGTGTGGGATGAGCATTGGCTTGGGCAACAGAGAGGGTGTGCCTTGGGCAGTACCTGGATGAAGTAAGACCAGCGTAGTGGGTCTGGGAGTGGAAGACGGCTAGAGGGGCAATACAGGCTAACATCAATGCTGTTTTCATGAAGCGTGAATTTACAGTTATTTTATCGTCCTCTTCAAAATAATTTTTCATTTGTGCTTATAAAAAACATCCTCCATTGTTAAAATCGGTCCAGTAATGTAGATACTTAGCAAAGAGTAATAGATGTCATTTAGCTAAGGAGCTGGAACACTTTCATTCTGGAATCAGCAGGGAGAACAACTATTTTACTGAACTAATCAGTTCAGTAAGCCAATAAAATGAAAAGGTGAATAATGCATCTGCTATGGAAGCAAATCATAAAATGTACTAATATGCCACAGCTGTCTTTTGGCCCCTTGTGCAAATCCACTAGCTTTCATTTTATCTCGATAGCTACGAGTATTTGTCATTCATATCTGTGAGACTGTGGCCTGTCCATACTATACAAAAATGGGAAAGTGGCAGCTTTGTGTGTCTGACCATTTTGTTGATATTTTACAAGTATATTCTCATACGTGTTATTATAGCAAATTATTACATGCACATCCCGTGACTCTGACTTTCTGGAAGCTGTCTGTCACCCCATTCATTTGTTTATGTGATCCCTTTTATCTCCTTTTCAGTGGCGGTACTTGTCTGTCTGTGTGTTTCCTCCACTGCCATTTCAGTGCTCTTACTAACATTTTATATATTTTGCTTTTCTTTGGTGTTGGCCTACAACAGTTGCATTGATGAAAGCTGACTTGCAAGGTAGATAGACCTGATTGTTTCACCAAAGTCTGAAGCCCCTCCCTGTTTTCCTGTCAATCACAATGTGTGCATAATGATTGGATAAGCCCTGTGCAGCAAAGCAAATGATTGAGAGGCGTTTTGTCTGTCTGGCTATGAGGTTGCCAGTCTGAAATTCTGCTTCACTGTGTCCTACTGCTTTAATTATTTTAACATCACAGGTTGTATTCTGCTCATGCTCCTTTCTCATCTCTCATTTTAAACGCATGTTTTTTTCTTTATCATGAATACTTGCCTTTGTGTTTGACCATTGCATGAAATGAATGCCCAGTGTTATTGTTGAAAAGTTGAGGTTCATTTAGACTGAAGCTGTCCAGTAGAGCAGTGCATTGCTAATCAATATATTTAAGGTAACATTTTGTTATAAAAATTAGTTAATTAATTAACTTGTAGATGACAGCAAACTACTGGTAAACTAGTTCTTTCAGTGCTAACTTTTAATTTAAGTTAATCTCTTGCTGATCTGTAGGACTATGAATTAGCACGATTATAAAAGGGCCCTTATACTCCATGATTTATTTTTTCATCCATTGCCATGTCTTGAAGGATGTTTTGCAATGTGTACTTTTGGATATCAGAGACAAGGTGAGCAAACGGAAGCTCCCTGCACAGAGTATGCAGCTTTGGGGCTGAGGAACAGTCGGCAGGCTGAGTGTAGCTGTCAGTGACCCTGCCCTGTGTTTCCCGGCCAGGCCCAAGCACCACCTGCCAGGAGGACTCCTGCTCCAACCAGGGCGTGTGTCTGCAGCAATGGGAGGGCTTCAGCTGCGACTGCAGCATGACCTCCTTTGGGGGACCCTTCTGCAATGATGGTGAGCTCTGGACTTCCTGTTCACTAATACCATTTCCTCAGCCTTTTGCTCTTTCTTATGTCTTGACCCTCTGGCTCAGTCACATGTAGAATCTACTAAATCAAAGCCACTTTTAACCTAGGCGGCCCTATTGTGAAAATATATCTGCCTGGACTGTTGATGTGATTCATTGATGGGTACCAGCATGCTGCCTTGATGTTGATAGCCTTTTTATGGCTTCCTTCCATCTTATGCATCAGTCTCTTTGTCTGCACCTTTCTATTCCTTCATCATCCATTTTGTCTCCACCTCTCTATTCCACCATTGTCCTCTTTGTCTCCACCTCTCTGTGCCATCATGGTCCTCTTTGTCTCCACCTCTCTGTGCCATCATTGTCCTCTTTGTGTCCACCGCTCTGCTCCATCCTCTTTACCTCCACCTTTCTGTTCCATTATCGTAGTCTTTGTCTCCATCTCTGTTACATCATTTTCCTGTGTCTCCACCTCTCTGTGCCATCACCTTTCTCTTCCATCATCATCCTCTTTGTCTTCACCACTCTGTTCCATCATTGCCCTGTATGTCTCCACCGTTTCGCTCCAGACTCATTGTTCGCTCATTGTTTCCATCTTTCTATTCCATCATTGTCCTCTTAGTCTCCACATTTCTGTTCCATCATTGTCCTTTTTGTCTCCACCGCTCTGTTTCATCATTGTCCTTTTTGTCTCCACCGCTCTGTTTCATCATTGTCTTCTTTGTCTCCACCGCGCTGTTCCATCATCATCCTACTTGTCTCCACCATTCTGTTCCATCAGGAACCTCTTTGTACTCCAACCTTTCTTCTCCATCATTGCTGTCATATTGACCCCTCATAAGCTGTCCCACTGCCTTCTATTCAACAATATTTATTACTTTTATTTTACTGTTATTGTTTCTTCAGCACTTGCTCATTGCTTCCACTTTGCTGCCTCCGTGCTGCAAGATATTCCCTTATGACAAATACTAAATTAAAATTGTTCCAGAGATCATTCTGTTTCCTTTCTTAGATTTTCATTAGTACAACAAAAGATCACAGAATTACATGTAATCTTTTATTAACTTGCTGTGGTACAAGCTCTTTTTAATTTTACTGAATGAGTCAGTGTTTTCCTTTTGCACCAGTGAGCTGACGGCTATCACTGGGAGGGGAAAATAACACCCCAGGGAGGGCATACTGGGGAGGGAAATGCTTAGATAGCATCAATAAGTATTCCTCAGATATTTGAATAAACATTGTTTGGAGAGTATACAACCTCAGAGGCTTTGTATACCAATTTTAATGAGAACTTTCAGAAGATAAAAAATATGGCATAAAAATAAATGCTACAGTATTACAGTAAATTTTGATACTTGCAGTGAGAGCTGAATGTTTCAAAAGACATGTGCAATAGTATTCTCAAAATGTGCACCTACCAAATGTTCCCACTAGGAGGAGCCCATGTAGCACACAATAAAAAAATAGGCACATTGGAGGCTGTTAGTGCTCAGTCTGTAGGCAGTCATTACAGCCAAATCACATTCCCTCTCAGCACAAATATCGATACCACATAAATATTGATTATATGGTTCCTCATCATGTAATCACATAGATTGCGCACTTAGTCACAGACCTTCTTACACAATTGCACAAATGCACGTGGTAGGCTTTAATTCTTTAATGGTGCCTAATGGTAGTGGTTTGCAGGACTGTAGATTTACTGCTGCAGAGTTTACTGATTCCCTGCTGGCACAGCTGGTTTGATGTAGCACAGCATTAAGGGAACAAGCTGCCTTTGATAAGAGGCGGGGCTCTATCTAATGAGGTGCAGAGCAGCAGGATGCTTATGAGGGAAGAAGCTGCCTTTGGTAAGCGCTGGGACTCTTTCTAATGAGGTGCAGAGCAGCAGGATGCTTATGAGGGAAGATGCTGCCTTTGATAAGAGGCGGGACTCTTTCTAATGAGGTGCAGAGCAGCAGGATGCTTATGAGGGAAGAAGCTGCCTTTGGTAAGAGTGAATAAAGTTTAATAGTCAAAAACATTTATGGTAAACATGTATCATGAAGCTGGATTTCTTACTTAGCTGAATAACTTGTGAAATTTAAGGTTTAGATGGACTTTGTCTTTGTTTACTTACATTTAGCCCAAACTACATTAACCACCATTACCACATCCAATACTTTAATTAATCACTGAGAAATTCATTAATGAATTAATTAGCTGCTGACTAATTGGGATAATCTGTGAAGGTATCATGTCCAGCTTGATGCTCTTTGTTCAGGATGCTTTAGGGTGCTGTTTACAAATCAAAGCCAGTTACATCCTCATATTTAATAAAAGAAATATAGAGGCTAAACATGAGCATGAGGATGAAGCTGAATATCCATGCATGATTCCCGGCTTTGTGTAAAGAAAGACTACAGTGCCTGACAAAAGTCTTGTCACTTAACCAAGTTGTAGGAACACCAAATAATAACTTGACGTGTAGTTAAT
>JAODLD010000047.1:34787-55916 GCA_026781065.1 Mormyrops boulengeri | reverse complement strand
TGTGTGTGTATGTATGTGTGTATCTATGCATACATATGTGCATTCTTTTCTTAATTTTTTTTAATCCCAATTTGACATACAGCTTTTATGCACTTATGTGCTGTTTTTGTGTTTTTTTATTATGAATTGTGGAAAACCACACATTTTACAATTTGAAACAATCACATATAGAATGGAAAATATGTACGGTATTGACTAGAGAAACAAAGTCCCTTTAACACCAATTTAAATACATTATGGAAATTACTCACAATTAAGAGGACAGTTAAGACATACTTGAGTACATACACATTAATATTATTAGTGCATGTCTCTCTCTGTGTGCTAAAGTAATCTTTGAACTGGAATAACCAGTGTTTCATGATGAAGGTGATTGTTCATGAGCAGCATCATCACTGAGCCATTTTGTTCTACGTGTCACCCTGACTCCATTTCATTCATCACCATAGAAACACAGGACCTGTGCTTTAGAAGTGATGTGTGATGTCACCAATTTGCTGTCATTATTTTACACAGAAAGTTTGTTTATATATATTTTTATATACACATAGTCTGGAGGAAGTTAAGGAGTCATAAACACCGCCAAAAGGCTTAGCTGATTAGTTTAATGATCAGTGTGAAATCTTCATTAATAATATTCATGTTAAAACTAAAACAAATTCTACTGCAAGCCAGTGAAATAATTTCAGAAAGCTACAACTACATTCAAATAAAAGCATGCTTATACTACCATTCAAAAAGGTTTAAATAATTGAATTAATAAATGTAACCCTGTTTTGTTTTTGGTTTATCTAAATGCACACATACTCTTGTACGCATCACAGAGGTAAAGGCCATATTCGCATAATGTGAAGGTTTTGTTTATCCTTTTAGCAAACCCTTATGTATGAGCCAGCATTTCACAGGCATCTCATCATTAATAAGGTGATAAATGACTGTTGTCAACAGCAATGGTTACTTTATCATTTCCATTATACCAAGAACAAAAGATCCTCTACTGCCATGATTATGTTACTTTTTCCTGATCCATCATTTGAAACTGAAATTCATACCTCCTACCTCTATGTGGCGATATATTGCAGGGCGACAGCTCACCATCTTCAACAGTCAGAGCACCATAAAGGTGGGAGGCCTGGACCGTGACCGCCCATTCCAGGGCCAGCTTTCAGGCATGTACTACAACGGCCTCAAGGTGTTCAGCATGGCAGCCGAGGGAGACTCCAACATCAGGGTTCAGGGCAGTGTACGGCTCGTGGGAGACTCACCGGCTTCCAACACACCCCAGTCCAGCGCCGCAGGAAACCGCTCAGACAGCCATCCTTCCCTCACCGGGATGAGCACGACGACCGCCACCAACCGGAGGAACCAGCCAGTCCCGCGAGACCCCCAGCAGGTCAGATTTGCTCTCCTTACGGTCTGCATGCCTCTGACCTTCTCATGACCATCAGGGATCCCCAGCAGGTCAGATTTGCTTTCCTTACGGTCCGCATGCCTCTGACCTTCTCATGACTCTCAGCTCTGACTGGAATCTGAATCAGTGACATTGTTGGCATGATGAGAGCCAGCTACCTGCTCTTTACACTGCCTCATCCTGTCTTATGTGATTACCATTATAACATATCAGTGTGTAACTTCTAAATAAATCCTCTATTTCATTTTAAGTTTTTTAGATAACGTGTTCATGAAGGTTTCTTCCAAATTTCCCAGTTTCCACCCTCAGTCTAAAAACATGTGCTTAGGTGAATCATTTAAAGTGTAGCATTGTGAGAATGTGTGACCTGCAATAGTCCAGCATGCCTTCCAAAGTCCCCATCCATATGCCCTGTGCTTCCTGAGATGGGCAGGAGACCCGCCATGACCTGGAATTGAATAAGCAGATATGAAAGATGGATGGATGGATATTACATAAGAACAACTAATGTTCTTGTGTGGAAAACTGGCCGCCTTCATCAGCAATCATGGCAGTGGAGTAATTCTTGTAGTTATTGATTGCATTGCTAATTGCGTCTCAGGAATTCTTGCCCACTCATTAATCCAGAAGTGCTTCGATTCTGTGGCATTTATATGAGCATTAACTACTCATTCAACATCTTGACACAAAGTAGGTCTGGACTATACTTAGGATGGGGCCTTTTACTGGATAAATGATATGGAAAGGAATAGATCAATAGGACAGAGTCCATAATGTATAAATGCGCTTTGGTGAACTGGGCCCATATTATTTGATCATGTGTGTCCTGTGATGGCCTAATTCTGCCTGGGATAGATTCTGCCACAAAATTTGCACAAGTGGAAGTACATTGGAATGCTTCATTTGGCATAGCCTGTCTTATTCTCCTTTGAGAGATATACACACATGTATACAGTTGACAGTGAAACTTGAAGTCCAAGCCTGGCTCAAGGGCCAAAGAGAAATGTGACTGTTCTACTGAGGATGGGATTCGAACAGGTGAACTTCTAATCACAGGCACAGAAACCTAAGCCGCTTCCCCCCATAGAACTTTTTTCATGAATATGGATGGATGGATGGATGGATGGATGGATGGATGGATGGATGGATGGATGGATGGATGGATGGATGGATGGATGGATGGTAGGTAGGTAGGTAGGTAGGTAGGTAGGTAGGTAGGTAGGTAGGTAGGTAGGAAGGAAGGAAGGAAGGAAGGAAGATGCATTTTTATAAACAGATTATTGTGGAGAATTCAGAGACAAGTGTGAATAGTCCCCAGCAATGATATCAGTTTATGCAAATTTTACATTTGCAGTTTTGTGTATGCTTGTCATCATTCATAACTTACTTCAGCTGTTTCTTACTGGTTTCCTCATGAAAAAAGGCTCTAAAATTGTGCATGTTTTTTGCATTCCTTTTTTTGTACATTTCACCCATTTGATTGTCTCTTAGGTTCTGTTAGACATCGATGCGAGACAGAAAAGGATTTTACTTGTCACTCTCTGTGCGAGCTTCGGCGTGAGCATTTCATATATATTTTGCATGAATTCTGGACATACTAAGCTTTGTATATTTCTTTTGAGTGTCATATAAAGAGGTTATATGGTCTGGGTAAAACATGTAAGAGTCTTAGGTTATTTAAAAGACTTTTTCATTTGGATCCGTGAAGTAATCTGTCTGCAGTTTTGGGGAAACTGGTTGCTTTTCAAGCTACTCTTAAAAGTAGTTAAGCTACAGCTAAGCTACTCTTTTAATAATGTACATAACTACACTACAAGCTCTGCAGAAAATGTGGCTGAGTGCACTGAAGCTACTCCAAGTGGCAATACTAAATATTTGTGCTGTACACTACTCTTAAATAAACTGAATACAAAAATGTGGAGCACAATGTTAAAAGTAATATGAAAATCTATATTTTTTCTGAAATATATTCCATAACACGATTTCAATGATTTCAAAAAGATTTTCTTTATTTGTAAGCTAACAGTAGATCTGCACACTGACTCCATTGTGAAAGAGAAGGGTTATGACAAAATAAAAAATGACAGATACAAATCTATACAAGAACAAAAGCACTCCCATGCAATTTGATTACATAAAAAGATCTCAGATTGGTTGCCTATCAAAAAATTTCTTTTTCCAACTCTGTAGTAACCACACCCACTGTATTGAAGCATAAATTCCCTTGTCTGAAAGTGAAACAAAGATATCAATCGATATTTAATAAAAGTCGACATTTTCTGCATGTAGGTCAGCTAATTAACTAACGTCCAGCAATAGGCTAACAGATAGCTACCGTTAACATTAACTAAAGTTGTAACAGTCCACATATTTGTCATGCATTGTTTGGTGCATCATTTTCAGTTTGGTATGCACAATGTAATGAAACAATACATTTATTCACATGGGCAGAACATAAATTCACAAGTATGCTGAAAGCACTTTATTGAGGGGGCATAAATAATGTAGTAGTACACAGAATTTATTTTTTAAGCAGAAACTAATTAAGTGTTAGAAATGTATTGATTAGTCATAACGGTTCGTGTACTACCAGTCGCCTTCTCATTCAATGGTTTTTCTTCATTTTTATTGTTTTCTACATAGTAGATTAATATTAAAGATTTCAAAACAATGAAGTAATACGTGTGGAATTATGCAGTAAACAAATAAGTGTTAAACAAACCAGAATTTCTTTTATATTTTATATTCTTCAAAGTAGCCACCTTCTGCGTACCGAAACTACACCGAACCAAGGACCCAAAACCAAGGTTTATATCAAACCAAAACTTTTGTGTGCCGTTACAGTCCCTACTAGCTTCTCGCCTGAATGTACGTCCTTAAATCACTGTTAGACGTCTTGGAAGGGGTATGTTTTAGTTTTCTTAGGTTACACTGAAATATGTAAGTTTTAGTTGAGTTTCAAAGTCATAAATGTAACCATGGATTCCTACATATATCTTTGCTAGGGTTCATATCTGACCTGCCTGCTTCTCCAAGTCCAATTTCAGGCATTCAGCTGCCTAGTGTGTGATGTGATACATTTGCAGAATTGATATCGACGGTGCTGTAGCCATCCACACGTTCTGTGAATTCAACACCAATCATAAATGATAGACTTGGAAATGGAAAGTACCAGTCTTTGCAAAGAAAAAAAAAAACAGTGTAACATTTTGCCATGTGACACGACTAAAAAAGTAGTTAGTTAATGGAAATATCCCAAATATTAGCAAGACTAAGGAGATGGTCATCATGAAGCATAAGGCTCTTCAAAGTCCCATTTTCATTGCTGGGGATGCTGTGGATGGTGTCTGCAACTTTAGTATCCTAGGAGTCACCATCACTGACAGCATCACTATAGCTCACCAGCAATAAAGGAGGTCCAGCAGCACCTTTAAGTCCACAAGCATCCGAGAAAAGTCCAAATGCCAAAAGCTCTACTACGGTATTTCTAGATAGATAGGTATTTTTAGATGCATTCTGGAGTCCAGTCTTACATCCTGGTATGGTACAGTAGATGCATATCACATGACCACAACCAGAATGCACCAGAACACATGACCAGAACACAATGCACTCTATTCCTCAGAAACTACTTCCTGTGCAATTCTTTTGTTCATATATACTCTATGGTGGTATTATCTTCTGTTATATGTTAATTATTGTTTATTGTTAGCTGGTGAACTTATTGAGTATTTTGTTATATATTTATTGTCTTGTTCTTATCTGGAACTACTGTTTGCAAGAAGCACACACAGTAAAATACCTTGAACCTTGAAATGTTCCCCAACACAACACATTGCCATGGCAACCTAACACACACGTTCTATAGACTAAAGATGGTATTTCTGTAGAGTGCTGTTGTGGGAGGTGAGAAGGGTCCTGATTGCCTGGCCTGGGTTTATGACTGGGGCACAAAAACAAGGACACACAGCAACACAGATGCTAATTACTGATTACTCAGCTGCCAGGGCAGAAATAACAGTATGGAATCCATGATATTTTCTCTTTTACTTTGCTTTTGCATCAGGTTCACCAAAGGTATCTTAAAGAGATTCTGTGACTGTTTAACTTTGTTCGTGTGCTAAGTAGCCTTAAGAGTGTCATTGTTACACACTGGTCAAAGGTGGTATTCCTAGTGTGTTTGCACATTTTACATGTTTATTTATTAATTTTCCCCATCCTCAGGTATAATTTTTCTGTCTCCATAGCTGCCACTGTCATGTTACAGCATGAAATGAGACATGTGGTGTACAGAGGAAGGTGGAGAATTCCACAAACACAGAAAAGCGCCGGTTATAGAATAGAATGGAAACTACATCTCTTACTCTGATGCCTCATATCACTAAATAGAAAACATGGTAAGAATGCTTTTGTTGGCTTTTCAAGTACATCCAATACTCTTCAGTGCTCCTGTGATTTGGGTGCCGGATCGTTGGCTGGCCCTGTGATTTGGGTGCCAGATCGTTGGCTGGCCCTGTGATTTGGGTGCCAGATCGTTGGCTGGCCCTGTGATTTGGGTGACGGATCGTTGGTTGGCCCTGTGATTTTGGTACCGGATTGTTCACTGGCCCTGTGATTGGGGTGCTGGGTCGTTGGCTGGCCCTGTGATTTGGGTGCCGGATCATTGGCTGGCCCTGTGATTTGGGTACCGGATTGTTGGCTGGCCCTTTGATTTGGGTGCTGGATCGCTGGCTGGCCCTGTGAATTGGGTGCCGGATCGTTGGCTGGCCCGGTGATTTGGGTGACGGATCGTTGGTTGGCCCTGTGATTTTGGTACCGGATTGTTCACTGGCCCTGTGATTGGGGTGCTGGGTCGTTGGCTGGCCCTGTGATTTGGGTGCCGGATCATTGGCTGGCCCTGTGATTTGGGTACCGGATTGTTGGCTGGCCCTTTGATTTGGGTGCTGGATCGCTGGCTGGCCCTGTGAATTGGGTGCCGGATCGTTGGCTGGCCCGGTGATTTGGGTGCCGGTTCGTTAGCTGGCCTCGATTCCATACATTGGCTGCGTCTCTCCCACAGTCAGACACATACTGAGCCCCCCATCACTAGGCTGGCAGTGTGAGCTTAGTGGCGTGCTATTGGATGCCGTGGGTCACATGATCTGAGCAGAGTTGCTGGCAGTGTGCAGCTCTGGCTCTCTCTCTCCTTGCCGCACAGAGGCACTGATAGGCTCTGCTGATACGCAGACCGTTTATCTTCCTCATGTCCCTGCCCAGAGCGGAGCGTCCTCAGCAGCGCTAACCGCTACTGAGGATGGAGTGAATGTGCCCACAGCCCAGGGAGCCAGCGGCCCAGCAGCAGTGCGTCAGACAGCAGCGTGTGTAAGACACGGCTGGTAGCCCAGCGCCATGGATGCCAGGTGGCACTGCCTCTCCTCACAGGTAGCCTGCCTCCCATACTCCTTTAGGACCGCAGAGTCCTCATGCTGGGAGGGCGTTGGGGTGGTGGGGGCTGGGAGTTTACTGTAGCTTAATCAGCGGCTTGTGTGAGTAAATGTCTGTGCATGCCTCCGGGTGTGTGTGTCTGTGGGGAGGGGTGGGGTTTGTGTGAGTAGATAGAGAGTCTGTGCATGCCTCCGTGTGTGTGGGGGGGTTGGCAGTGGAGGTTCGTGTGAGTAGATAGAGGGTCTGTGCATGCCTCCCTTTTTGGGGGGGGGTGTTCGTGTGAGTACATGCATCCCTCCTACACCAGGTTAATACTGATAGAGGCGACTGGATGCAGCTCAGATTATCTGCACAAGTCCAGCTCCTTTGTTTCTCATCACATCGTCATGGGTGGCAGCTGCTGAATGTTGGGTTATTGTAAAGGCAAGATGGTCAAGTAAAACCTTTTATGTCATTTCTGTGGTTTGCTGTGTTTAATGCCAAGTACTGGGTTACATGTGCTGGGCACTCATTCTGTCCCTGGGGAAATACAGGTGAGCTACTGGTTAAAAGGCACGGCCCCAAAATAAAAAATTAAAATACCAGGAATGTTAATTATTTTATCAGGATATCTGGCTGTAAAGCAAAGCCCATATTAGACTCTTTCCTTTCAGTTCTTTACTAGTAATAAAAATAATGATAATCCCATTTCCTGAGCCGAATTTATTTGCTCTTAGAGTTTTACGTAATCAGATTCCCCTGGATTGAAAGTGTGGCCCAGCCTTGGTGTGATGGAGGCTGTATTTTGTTAGCTTGGCATTGGGGATACAGGCTCCCAGAGGGACCCAGTGAAGTGATTTTTACTCCACACCAGCAGTGATGGCCATTCTGGTGATCAGCAGGTTGCACTAATGAATATTCTGCTACCGTAAAGTGATACTCTGTCCTGGATGTGTGTGTGATCCAGACTGCTGGTAATTTCACCAAGGTTCTCCATCACCTGAGGCAGATAGACTGTATGACTGATAAACTCATTGGTGCAGGACTTTTCATGTTTGAATCATATTTGTATCCATGGAATGGGACATACCAAACGGTCACCTGCTGCCTCAGGCCCAGAATTTCCCCATTAGAACTCAACCGAGGGTAAAGTGTCCACACATGACTTTCCTGCTAACTTCTCCCTATTCAGGGAGATCCAGGGTCTTTGTGACCTTGTGTTGGATTAGTGGTTATGTTAGTTTTCTTTAGTTATGAAAATAAGGAATGTATCAGCTATGCACAGAAATTACAGAAATGTAAATCTATGCAGCTGCATACTTCACTGGAGCAGTGCTTCGATTGAGACACTTCAGGAACTTGCATTAGTTTCACTTCTTCACCTGCTGATATCAGCACCAAAGATCCTTCATGGATGTTCACAATACAGTGACTATATGGTGAAATACAACTTATATCTTTCATTTAATATTCCTGCTCAGATGCAAGGCTCACTGTTGCAGACTGAAACTTGGTTATAGTTTGCATTTCTCTTCATTTCTAATAACCTGTTTCCTGATCACCATGGCAACAATAAGGCAGCATGTCAAAGTGAAGAAGATGAAACCTATGAGATAAGTTGTTCAGTTATTCAAATCTCACTTTGTCTCTTTCTGGAGATGATTAACAGCGATTTAGCCAAGTTTCAGCAGCTACTGCCTTGATAAAGAGGAGAAAAAGGCAAGTGTGAAATAATTTAATTATTAAGAATGTAACCCATGATCAAATGTTGCTGGACCATTAGATTCAGATTAGATACAATGCAAAAAGATGCATCAGGGTATGTATACCGATCAGCCATAACATGAACACCACCTATCTAATATTGTTACCCACCAAAACAGCTCTGACCCATCGAGGCATGGACTCAACTAGACCTCTGAAGGTGTCCCATGGTATCTGGCACCAACACATTAGCAGCAGATCATTTAAATCCTGTGTGATGATCTGTCTTCATCAGCCCTATTGTGTTCCCGTTTGGCCAGCAGAGACTTCTGCTGGTCATCCTGTTTCCATCTCTCTAACTCCCATTATCCTCACCTGCTTTCTATCTTGTATGATTTCTAGTGTTCGGTGTTTTGTTCAGTGTTTAATCTTCCCACTGTCTCAGTTAGTCCTTATCCCTCTTGCCTTGTCCACTCTGCCTCCCGTTTTCACTCATCATGGTCCTTTGGTTCATGTTTCTGTTTGAGTGTTTGCTCCTGTAATAAAGTCCCTGTCATTTCATAAACACTGCACAAGAACATGCATGACATCCTGTAAAATACCATTGCCTTGAATGGGTGTGCTTGGTCTACAGCAGTGGTTCTCAATTCTGTTCCTGGCGCCCCCCCCTGCCAGAATGTTTTCGTTCCAACCCTACCTTAATCAGGCGTATATGGTCCTTAATAGGCTAAAGCCAGTTGCAGACCGAACGCGGCATGCGCTGTGCGTGCCCCATTCAAAAAAACAGAGGTCTCCGTTCAACGTGCTGTGCTCGCTGCGCGGCTTCTGCGCAAAGAGTAGGCGTGGTTTTCAAAACTCTCTCCTGTCATTTCGGTTTGCGGTCAGTAGCGACGATGTATATTTCGCATGCAAAAAGATGGTATGCTTGTGTGATATAGCTCTGGGAACTCAATATAAGTTTTTCCTCCATTTCGATATCTGTGCCCGGTTTGGTGCCTTGTTTCTATTGATCGCAGCGCGCAGCGGTCAAAGTTCAACAAATTTCATCTTTGACCACAGTGCTCGCACAAGCTGCCCGAGCGGCGTGCGGCACGGAGCGCAGCGTAGTGCGCGCCGCGTTCGGTCTGAAACCGGCTTTAAACTATTAAGCACCATCTGAGCCTGATTAAGGTATGGTTGGAACGAAAACATTCTGGCAGGGGGGGCACCAGGAACAGGATTGAGAACCACTGGTCTACAGCAATGTTTAGGTAGGACGTACATGTCAAAACATCCACATGAATGCCAGTGCCCAGGGTTTCCCAGCAGAACATTGCCCAAGGCATTACATTGCCTCTCCCAGCTTGCCATCTTCCCACAGTGCATCATGGTGCCATCTCTACTCCAGGTAAATGACACACATGCCATCCATATGATGTGGCAGAAAATGTCACTCATCAGACGAGGCCACCTTCTTCCATTGCTCCATTTTGATGCTACCGTGTCCATTATAGGCTTTTGGTGGTGGACAGGGGTCAGCATGCTCACTTTGACCAGTTTGTGGCTATGCAGCCCCATATGCAGTGAGCTGCAATGCACTGTATGCTCTGATACCTTTGTATCATAGTCAACATTAATTTTGTGCTACAGTAGCTCTCCTGTGGGATTTGACCAGACAGGCTAACGTTTGCTCCCTATTCACATCAGTGAGCTTTGATCACCCATGACCCTGTTGCCAGTTTGCCAGTTGGCTTTCCTTGGACCAGTTTTGGAAGTTACTGACCAGTACATACCAGGAAAGGCCCACAAGAACTGCTGTTATGGAGATGCTCTGACCCAGTTATCTAGGCATCACAATTTGGCCCTTGTCACAGTTGCTCATATCCTTACACTAGCCCATTTTTCCTGCTTACAACACATAAAATTCAAGAACTGACCATTCCCTTGGCTAATATATAATAGCAACCTTAGCAGGTGCCACTGTAATGGAATATTTACTGATATTTGCTTCACCTGTCAGTGGTCTTAATGTTATAGATGATTGTGTATGTGTACCTCAGGCCTGTAAACAGAAATGAATTTCTTGGGGGGTCTGGCGACTCTACCCTACAGTGTGTTGGTAGATTTCACCAATAAATGGGGTCCTGCTTCGTAGATTTTGCTGACCAGGGGGCTGAAGCAGATTTTGAGAGGGGTTCAAACCAGTACTTTTATTAGCTGACTATGTGACTAGTTACGTCTCGTGCAGGCTCCCTGCTGAATATCAGCTAGTAGCTGAGCGTAAACCAGGGGAGGCATCGTCCTCATGGGTCACTATGGACATGTAGAATCTGAACAACTGTGTATGAACCCAGCAGGTCCAATGAGAGATGCAGAGTGGCTGAGCACTAGAGGAGTTCTCAGGCAGCTTCAGGCATGATGCACACCTCCACCACTCACCTCCCTATGGGTGGCCCTTCCATACACACTCCCCCAGTCACTGTGCTCCATAAATTAAACAGTCAGCTTCTACCCACCAGCACTAAGTGATGATGAAAGGGAGGAAGCTGGCTTCGTTCCCAGTAGAAACTTGTAAATCATTAACCATTCTGCTATCACTGAGCTTCCTCCAATAAAAAATGTATGTACTGACTAGAGCATACATGATGTAATTGAAAAAGCATTTTTGATGCAAGACCTTTTTGGATCAGAGTCAGTTTGGAACTCAGTATACATAATATAGCTGCTGCAAGCTCAGCCTTAATACACAGAAAAGCCTGAACCACATGAACACATACGTAATATGGACACAGACAAGTGTGTATAGTGATACATTGGCTGTATCACTATCTTCCTGTAACCTACTGGGAATAATTAAAAAATAAATTATGTTTTTTCTTTCTTGAAGAATGCTCCGTAAGGTTGGGTTTCTTTCTCGCATTTACCTTATTGGAGCATTAGAAGACAGGGAGGAATCAATATGGGTTTGAATTGCTATCAGAAACCTAGAACTGGCCAGTCCCGAGAAGCCAATGCCTAGCTTATGACCACAGCCCGAATGTTAATTGCAATAAAAGTAATCAAGGCAGCATAGTTTCTTAATGGAGCCGTTTGCAGTTTGGAATCAAATTCAGAACTGGAACATGGGCAGCTGCATTCCACTGAATTCCGTCCCAGGTGTTCTGAGCCGGCAGTGTTCTGAGGAGGCTTTGCGGAAAGCTTGAATTATTCACCCACAGTGGCCTACTTGCAGAGGCCTAGATCAAATGCTCAGAAGCTTGACAACCTTATTCCAAGGCTTTTACAGATATGGTGGTGGTGATATCGTGGCTGAACAGAGAGAATGCTGGGAATGAGGCTTTGTATGTTCCCGAATAGTGTAAGATCCAGGTTACCATGAGGTAACATCAGAAACTGGCCCAAGCTCACGTTTCTTGGCACTTTTTTGTACAGTGCTCCTAAAACAGAGGTAGCCAGTGTCTCTCCTTGCCTGAATTTGTGTAATTCTCTTAATCTTTCTCCATCTTTCTCTTCTCAGAGTTCTACACTTTCCATCATTATTCCCTTCTGTTCTCTCCCACTTTCCTTTACTTTTACTTGATCACATATCTTGGAAGGTGTGAGATGATGTGTGGGAGGTGCTGGGGACAGTGTGTGGTGTCATGATTTGTGGGCAGTTCCCTGGCCATTGGGTGGAGCTGCAGAAAATGGGCAGGCCGAACAACATCCAGGATCTCTGGTAGCATTTTAGATGTGATGGCCTTTATAACACAATGACTGTATCAGCCACCTGGTAACATGAGCTGACACTTTTGGGAAGAAAACCAGCTTTGAATCTGTTTGAGGATTGGGGAAGGTATATTATAAGAGTGATTTCTCACTTCAGATTCACTTCTGAAACACTCATGCCGTCGGAAATTATCAATCAGATTAGATGCAAATGTATTACTCAAAATAGAGTTTCGGCATCTTTGATGTGAGCCATAACTTGTACCTGTGGCATGTAATCCAGGTAGTCGGACGTTCAGCGCACAGTCAAGGATATCACACACATGCTGCCCATAATGGCCACTTTACAGCACTTTAACCATGCGGAATGTTGTATTGCAGAAATGTTTCCTGTTAAATTTCATGCATTTGTACGTGCATTTATGTAGAATTTCACCAACAATAATAGCAAACATGTTTTAAGCATTTGGCAATATTGTTGTTACGGCGGGGCATGGCATATGAGGGGAAAGAGGGATGATGCACACAGTGGCTCACAAAAAACAAGGTTTATTAACCAAAACAGAACACAAAAGGGGAAAACCACAAAATAAAGTGTCCACGGGGGATCAAGGACAAAACAGGAAAAATGAGAAATAACTAAAAGAACCACAAAAAGGAGTCAGAATGATGGCTGACCGCTTAGCCCATTAACACTAGAATCACCATTTCTCGCGTCAATGGGCGTCACACTCCTTTAACCGCCAAGCAAGACATTCTTCGGCGTATGCAGCCCTTTGTTTGCGCTAATGTGCCATTAGTGTTAATAGCATCAGCGAAGCTAAGACCCGCAACCAAAAAGCCGTAATGTTCCTAACAGAGTGGCCGCTCTGTCGTGAAATTGTAAAGCTGAAACGTGCAATGTTAGTATTTTATAAAATGTTAAATAGACAGTTTATTAGTGATTGTATATTTGTTGAAGTGTCCGCTGTTTAACAACTGCAATAAACTATCGCTATTTTTATACAAATCAACTCAGGTGAAACACTTGATTTAAAAAAAGTTTTATTTGAAAGGAATTCTAAAGTGCACAGAAATATTCATGAAATATTACCGATAGACAAAGAAAAAAAATTCCCTATAGCCACTACTCACAATTCATACACGTCTTTGGTGGCTTTCTCAAACAACTCCCACAGACATACCGACTGCATTTTACACGTGTCTTTGGCCATATTTCAGGTGCATTTGCCAAACTGGCACTGCGTAAGTTTTCCCGGCGGCAGACGAGCAACACAAAGCGATCATTGAATTCGTACTGTCTTTATCGTGTCAACTTCCTTATTCAACTTGTGTTGCTTGTGTTGTGGGATCATATTAGATTTGCGGCTGAAGCGGCTTGCCATTTTCTCACTGATTCTCCAACAAATGTAGAATGCATTCGAGAAATCATTGCATGTCTCACATTTTATATCTTTTTGAAATAATGAGACCGTCCATACTGTCATGATCGATCGTTCAGCCCTCATGTGGACCACGCCCACCTTGTTATCCTCGTGTGGAATCCTTCCGTTTTACCAGCTGTTCCACATTTCCTGCCTGTAGTCTTGTGTATTTAGTCCACGTTCTAGCCCGTCTCCCCAGATCCATCATTGATGCTTGTTACCATTTGCCTTGTGCTTCCCCGTTCTTTCTGAATAAACCCCGTTTTCTGGATTCCGGCTACCCGCTTCATTTTTCCCTGCTTCCTGCTTGCTCGCCAGACGGCGATCATTACAGAATGACGGATCTCGGAGAAGAAACGCTTCAGCGGACCGAGGATCAACGCCTCGGTCGTCTCCAAGAAGTCATATATTAGCTGAACCAGCCCTAGGTCCAGAACAACCCAGAGACACAGCTTTTAGCCAGCCACAGCGGGGCTCTCCTGGAGGGGATGTCCCCGTCTGATGACGCACACCTTTTGTCCGAGGTGCGCGAGGATCTCCGGAAGCTTCTGGAGAGAGTTACGGAGATAAGGACTCCACCGCCAGCGCTTCCCACAGCGACTGAACCTCCGTCACCAGCCCCAACTTGGAGAAAGAAGAAGAGGCGCAAGGAGAAGGCACCAGAGGAAGCACCGGCGATCCGCCTGGGAGCCACCTCTCTCTCCTGCGCTTCTCTCCCTGCCGGTGATCGGGAGGAACCCCTCCCGAACCTGAACTCGGCAGGAATCCCTCCAGATTTCACCACCAGAGCGAGACTGCCTTCGCAGGCAGCTTCCCCTTTCCAGGACACTCGCCGGGCTCTGACAGGGGCCAGGGCAGTGTGGGACGCAATCCCACGGGTCCTGCGGACTCTTAAAGGGGCAACGCCTGCTGTTGCAGCACGCCTTGTACCGTCTGACCTGCGAGCGCCACCTGTCCCTGCTCCGACCGAGGACCCTGGGGAGGTGTCTGCTGAGGTCTTGGAGGCGCCCGCCTGCCCGCGGCTGCCGCTACGCCCGCAGCCCGCCTGCCCCTCGGCTGCTGCTACGCCCCCAACCCGCCTGCCCGCAGCTGGCGCTACGCCCGAGGCGGCTCCCGCTGCAGCCCCGCCTCCTGCTTTGTCCGAGGTGTCTCCCGCTGCGGCCCCACCTGCTGCTTCGCCCGAGGAGGCTCCCGCTACAGCACTGCCTCCTGCTTCACCCAAGATGCCTCCTTCTTCGCCTGAGGCGGCCCCCGCTGCGGCCCCGCCTTTCTCTTTGTCCGAGGCGGCTCTCGCTGCGGCCCCGCCTCCTGCTTCGTCCGAGGTGGCTCCCGCTGTGGCCTCACCCACCACCTGCCTGCCTGCTGCGGCTTCGCCCGAGGTGGCTCCCACTGCGGCACTGCCTCCTGCTCCACCCGAGACGCTTCCTGCTTTGCCTGAGGGGGCTCCCGCTTCGGCCTTGCCCACCGACTGCTGCCCACCTACCTGCTATGCCTTCACCCGCAGCCTGTTGCCGTGGCCTCACCCGCCGCTCGCCTGCCGGCTGCAGCTTTGCCCGCCTGCCTGTCCTGCCTGTCTCGCTGGCTCTGCTTGTCCTGCCTGACTTGCCCATCTTGCCTGTCCTGCCTGACTCGCCTGCGGCTCCACCCGGAGTCGGGCCTCCGCCCGGGGCTCCAGGGGCCCCAGCTCCGCCCATCTCTGTTCTGCCCTTACAGGTGTCGCCCGCTGCAGCACTCGCTGGCCTAGCCCCACCTGCTGCTCCACCTGAGGATCCTGGTGAGGTATTTGCTAAGGTCCCGGAGGCACCCGCAGCCCGCCTGCCCATGGCTGCCGCTACGCCCGCAGCCCGCCTGCTGGCTGCGACCCCACCTCCTGCTCTGCCCGAGGTGGCTGCGCCTCCTGCTATGCCTGGGGCCCCTGCTGCGCCTCCTGCTGTGCCCACTGTCCAGGCTCCTAGGCCTGCGCCTCCACCCTGTGTCCAGGCAGCTCCGCCCGCTGTGTTGCCATCCTCCGGGGTTCCAGCTGTGCCTGTGGTTCTGCCTCCTGCTTCACCCGGGGCTCTGATGGCTCCGCCCACAGCAACCGAGGTCCCGGCTCCGCCTCTAGCTCCGCCTGAGGCTCCTAGGCCCCCGCCTCCTGCTCCACCTGATGTCCCTGTGGCTTCGCCCAAGGCCCCGGCTCCGCTCCGCTGCTTCGCCCAAGGCCCCAGCTCCGCCCGCTGCTTCGCCCGAGGTTCCGAAACCTCCGTCAGACGTCTCTATGGCTCCGCCTGCTCCTGAAGCCCCGGCTCCGCCCTTAGAGGCTCCACCCGTTCCTGTTCTGCCCGTCCCGGCTCCGCCAGCTGCGGCCTCCGGGCGGCTAGCTCACTCCCTTGTGGGGACGCACTTGGCTTGGGTTTGGGAGGGCTGCTACTCCACGGACCCTGGCAGCCCCCACCTCAGTTTCCCCTGTTCCTGACCCGACACCAGTTCCCTGGACTCCAGGCCTGGTCCCCGAGGAGGTCCCCATTGCCCACCTTGTTATCCTCGTGTGGAATCCTTCCGTTTTACCAGCTGTTCCACATTTCCTGCCTGTAGTCTTGTATATTTAGTCCGTGTTCTAGTCCGTCTCCCCAGATCTGTCAGTGATGTTTGTCACCGTTTGCCTTGTGCTTGACTGTTCTTTCCAAATAAACCCCATTTTCTGGATTCCAGCTACCCGCTTCATTTTTCCCTGCTTCCTGCTTGCTCGCCAGACGGCAATCATTACACATACTCAATTGTAATGCGGATAAAAGTGCTAAATTGTTGTGGTTTTTGTGTTAATATGCGGCTTTGATTTTATTATCAGTGAGATTAATTTCACAAGATTAATCATCCATCGAAACCAATACTAAAAATATATTCCATAAACATGACTGTATTATGAGCTTTATGGCTTTTTTGAGGTGGCAGCATTTCTGCTGCTGTGAGGATTACTGACTGTCCCATTGTTTTCTTGATGGGTGAGAGGTATGCTAATGCTATGGTCCATTAACAAAATGAAAGGTGTGATACACCGAAAAACGTACTGCTGGCAGTTAAAGGAGACCCAGGCGTTTCTAGTGTTAAGCTACACAGAGGCCCGGGGAGTAGGGAAATACACTAGGAACTGAGGGGCTACAAATCAGAGGAGGGAACAGGATAACCAACGACACTTACTAGCCAAAAGGGGACAAGACACGTAGGACAGGGTCAGATGGGCACTGATCCTGACAACTGTATATGCAATTAAAATATTATTATTACATGTTAAACTAGCAATATGAGTGAGCTGTTTGGTATGAGTCCTATTTAAGAGACTGTAGTTATACTTGTGTTGTATCTGCCAGTCATCAAAATATTTAATGTGCTGGAGATATGTTATTATAGGTGTTTGAAACCTACTTTACAAGATGATAATATAGGTGTTTGTGATCAGTTTTACAAGATTATAATATTGGGGGTTGAAATTGGCTTTACAAGATGATAATATAGAGTTTGCATTCAGCTTTTTAGGAAGATCATTTAGGGGCCTATGATCAGCTTTACAAGATGATAATATAGGTGTTTGAAACCGGCATTGCAGGATGATAATATCTAATATAGGTGTTTGTGAGCAGATTTATGAAATTTTTACTAGATAGTTTACTGTTGGCCTCAAATGGATTACTTCTTTCATCCTTCTCAAACCCAGTCTGTATCTTGTCTTTGCCAGGTTTGTGCAAAATAACTGTGCCATTTAAAAATACCTGATTTGGGTTTTAGTTCTGATGCTGGTCTTCCTCCTGGCCTTCTGCTGCTGGTATTCCTCCTGGCCTTCTTGTGATGTTGCAATGTCTCGGCTGCAGTAGTGGGTCTGTGTAACATGCCTTGTCGTGGTTCTATGGCTCACAGCCGTGTTTATTCTCCATTCCTACCCTTATGTCCCTACAGCCAACAGATGATCTGCTGGTGGCATCAGCTGAATGTCCCAGTGATGATGAGGACATTGACCCTTGTGAGCCAAGTTCAGGTGGGTTAGATTAGTGACAATACATGTAGTACATCCATCAGTCTGAGTCATAATACAAAGGGCACCTTTAGTGTAAAATGCAAAAAAAAAGGATTTGAACTGCAAACATAATCTCTATGCTAAGGCGAGCCCTTTAAATTAGCATATAACAGTACGTGTGCTCTGAAACAAGGGCTTTAATGGTCCTATAGTAGACCAGTATAGTGTGACAGGAATTAAAATGCTTGAACCTTTCAGCCAGTGAGCCCACCAGTCACTCTCTACCTTTACCAGTTCAGAGGTTGAAATCGACAGTCAGCAGTGGGGTGACCTGTTCAGGAATCAGTGTCTTTGGCTAGGGTTTAGATGGTACTTTTAAGAACATAAGAACATAAGAAATTTACAAACGAGAGGAGGCCATTCTTTTACTGCCATCAGATAGAGGCTGAATGGAACCAGCTGGGATAATTAGTTCCCTCCAGGTGGGTGGAATTAAGGGCCCAGCTGGTTACAGCCCATTTGATCACATGGATGCACAAACTTTGGCAGGTCACAGCTACCTAGTCTGCAGAAGATGTGCAGCTCTTGTCAATCATCAAGAGCAGTGATGGACTGCAGGTTCTTGATGCAGTGTCTTGATAACATAAATCAGCATCAGGTATAGGGATGTACCATGTTACATTCTTATATTACCACCAAGCTGTGTCTTGTGTGTCTGCAGGGTTATCGCACCATTTGTGGAATTTTCTTTGGTAAATTAAGAATAATAAGACAAAATGTGTTGTTACTTTTGTGCAAGTAACATATGTTCTATATTAGTATATATAATTATGAAATGCTATATAATTAAATTACAGATCTATTATTATTTTGCAGCATATAATGCTAATAATATAACCTTATTTTATATAGCAATTGTATAATATAATAGTTTGTTTAAAGACATATTGTCTTGTGCACAGTATATTGTATTTTGACTGATTGGAGTTATTGGCTTAAAGGCTAAAATAGGCCTTAGACTGAATTCTGCATTTTAAGGTTATCGTTTGCCATACAGACAGCGATATGGTCTTTTTAAATCCATCTGTGATGTCCTCATTTACAGCAAACCCCACTGTTCCGGGAGCAAAGGGATACCCAGGTCCCTCTGAAGTGATCCGCGAGTCCGGCAGCACCACAGGCATGGTGGTGGGCATCGTGGCCGCTGCGGCGCTCTGCATCCTCATCCTGCTTTACGCCATGTACAAATACCGCAACCGCGACGAGGGCTCCTACCATGTGGATGAGAGCCGCAACTACATCAGCAACTCTGCAACACAACCCAATGGTGCCGTGGTCAAGGAGAAACCACCGGGTGGCATCAAGATCTCCAGCAAGAACAAGAAGAACAAGGACAAGGAGTACTATGTCTGAGGCTTCTCTGTCTCAGCACCAAGAGGAGAGGCCGTCTTCTGTACAGTAATAAAACTCCAGATTACTCTTTATTTTGTTTTCAACTTGGTTTACTGTAAAAAGAACTTAAATGTTATACAGAAGCACATCTATCCAAAAAAGAACAGCACATCAAAAAGAAAAAAAACTATACTTTTCAACTTGAAAGAAACCACGGCAAATGAGCCGTTTGCCATTCTTGTTGCTGGGTAACCAGCCAATCTGGGAGGGGGTGATTATCTGTGTGTGAGGGGTGGTGGGTGGGTGAAGGGACCAAATGCCAGTGTTTTCAATAATGTTTCTTCTGTTTGTGTTACTGGGATATTTTATATATACATATATATATATATATATATATATAAAAAACTAATCCATGTGATTATTGTGGGTTTCTGGGGCAACTGTGCACAATTACAGGTTTGGGGGAACAAAACAGAAGTATGTGGAATCAACCCTTTTGTTTTGTCTCTAGCAGAAGAGGCAACTGAAAAGGACCAGACTATGCCAACCAACTAATTTGTCAAAACAGTTACGAAATAGACTTGTTTTAAAAACAAAGCAAACAATGTTGTCTAGAAAAAAGTATGGAAGCCTTAATTTGAATCCTAATGTGAAGTTTAAGGATTATGTTTCTTTTGACAGGGATGAGGGGAAAACTCCTTGCACGCAAAGTATATTATATTATATATGTTTATATCCAGTAAAACACATCTCTGTGTGCTATCTGGATTGTGGCTGGTGGTGTTTTATAGCCTGTTGTATAGATGATGCTACGGTATAACTGCTCTTCACAAATTTTTATTAAAAGAGAAGAATTGTCAAAATGATAAAAAATTAAATGATAACTCATGGTATTGACACAAGTTTGGTTTTTGATGATAGCATTTGCTTTCTAATATTCAGTTACATATCATTTTATGTGTTTATAAATATATATATACATATATATGTGTTTTATCAAGCTGTTAATTATTTCTGCCCATGTTTAAATATTTTGCCTCATTCACCTGTTGATAAAATTATCTGGGAATAAACAAAAGTATATCGTGTTCATCACACCAAGGACACCAAATAGCTTTGGTGACAGGAAGTCAGGTGATATATCAGTTACCCAATCATAGGCTCTCACTCATAGGAAGTCACATGAGGCATCAGGTTCCCAATGATATTTTTTTTCACAGATAGGTGAGATGTCAACTACCCAATGACATGTTCTCACTCATAGGGGGTCAGGTAACATATCAGTTACCCTGTCACGTGCAGTGAGAGTCAAGTATGAATGAGGCTGTTTTTGAATGACAATTGTGTTGTAATTAACTTATTGAAGAGCATAGAAGCTTTGTCCCTATGAGTAGAGGATACAGCCCACGTCTCTTATTTTTTGCTGCCATGTATTCAATATAAACCATATACATGAAGAGAATAAAATTCTCTATAAAAGGATGATAATTTTACATTTTCTTTTTAAATTTATTTGTAAATGTACATTTTCTAGAGTATTTTGCTTTGGTTTTTGTTACAATTTGGTTTTTGTTACAACCTCAAAGCAAAAAATTATCTTTAAAACAGTTTTGAGAAATTTAATTAAATAAATGAAATATTGCAAAAGTAAATATCAGTCTACAGGGTGAAATTATTGGAATAAAATTTTTGGATATTATTATAGGAGATTTTTTTAATATAAATTTTATACTTTATGCTGCCACCCCAGCCCAGATTCCCTTTAAGTGGGAAGTGGGTCATAAGTGTTGACTACCTCCAAAATGGTACAGCAGAAGATGCCTCCATCTTTGACCCCACCTTCAGCATGATACAGCAGAAGAAGCCTCCATCTTTGACCCCACCTTCAGCATGGTACAGCAGAAGAAGCCTCCATCATTGACCCCACCTCCAACATGGTGCAGTAGAAGAAGCCTCCAACTTTGACCCTACCTCCATTGGATATTGGATATCTATACTGATATGGACTGAGTAATGTGTTAGGAATGAAAGGATGCGACATCTCTTGATGGAAATGAAAGTTATCAACCTACAGAGAGCTGAACTCAAAGACACCCCAAAAATTAAAGTGAAAAAATAAT
>JAODLD010000047.1:0-17945 GCA_026781065.1 Mormyrops boulengeri | reverse complement strand
CATGACCACAGACGTCAAGGCGACTGGTCTGTAGTCATTCAGTCCTGTAATGGTGGGTTTCTTGGGGACTGGGATAACTTCTCCAACTTCCCAGTAACATTGTGCTGGTCAGTGATTCTCTGTGGGACAAGAGATGGTTTTCTGAATATTGTAAAATTTTATATATTTCTTTTTCTTTTGTGGCCCCCTCACCCCAGCACGGAAAATTTTACTGGTAGCATTCCAGTGGAGTCGGTGACATTTATCATGGTTAACATAAACGTTTCAATTTATAATAATTCTTTTTTTTCAATTTATGACTATTCACTGTACTCTGGTTAAAGTTTAGTTAAGGCACAATAATTGCATTGCCAATGAATATTGGATTCATAGTCAGTAGGCCTACAATTTTACTGGGACTTCTGGTATAAACCACACCCAATTATTTAGAATCAGAATTCAGTGGTCATTGTTGACACAGCACAACAACGAAATGTGTCCTCTGCATTTAACCCATATGTGACATAGCAGGGAACAGCTAATTCAGCACCCGGGGAGCAGTGCTTGAGGGCGGTACATTGCTCAGGGTACTTTCGTGGAGCCTTGGTGGATAGGGGTTCAAACCAGCAATCTTTCAATTACACGTGCGCTTCCCTAACCATTAAGACACCACTGCCCACACTGGTCTACTAACTGAATACACATACAGAGACATCATTTTCTGGTTGAACAGATACAGACACAGATAATGATTGTGCTTCTGCAGCTCTACTGCACAAGCCTGCTGTAGGGGGTGCTGTCCAAAAGGAGCACGTCAGTGCATTCATGCACTTATGTCTTGGGCAATGCGAGTAGTAGAGTTGCCATCCATCCTGCATATTACTATGTGACCTGAGGAATAAAATACCGTGTGCTATTTTGAACAAATACGATTCTCAGACTGCACAATCAATACCTGGGGTAAGTTTTATCACCATGGACCCAAAGGAGGGATGGCCTCCTTTATTTCGTCAGACAGAAAGTGACAACCTGTGTGAGGATTGAGTGGTGGAATTGAACTCAATTGAAACTATGTTTGCCATTTGTAGGGGACAGACGTACAAGTCCACTGGAATTCTTGCATGGTTCGCTTTAGTCAAGAAAAAAAAATACAAATAAGAAAATATGACACGAGCACAAGACTATAACATATAATAAGACGGGATGTGATCCCTTCAAGCTGATTGTTAGATAAAATTCGGTTATAATGTGCATCTCCAGTGAGTCAAACAACAGCACTGTGAGAAAAAACTGTGCGATTCTGAAAGGGTTGATTGATGCGATTTCATTCTGGGGTGGACAGGAGCTGGCATTTAGGGGACGTGATGAGAGTGAAAACTTTGACAAGAGAACAATAGGTAATTGACAGATGTGCTTTCCTGCTATGGTGATGTTTTTTTGTTTTGTGCTTGTGTTGCACATGTAATGTAGAGCAAATCAGTAATGTAAACTGGTGTATTCTATTCACATTTAACATTTACTTGCATAATGCCTCTCAGAAAAGGGTGCACTTGATGAAAACTGTTAAAAACACAATTTTGTCAGCATCACTTTCTAAACATCAGCTCACCAGGTTAATAGTCAAACAATACTTGATATAGGCTAAATAGGACTACATTGGATTGACATTAGCAGTCAATGGAAAATATTTTGGATTACAGTGTAATTACCAATAATATGTACTATATTATTTATAGTAATAACCAATATATGATTAGAGCTGAACTTATACCGAAGGGGAAAGTCTAGAGTTTGCTTCCCTAAAAGCAGCCACCATTCCTTTATAAGGTGTCATTATTATTATTATTTTCTCAGTGTGCTTTTAAAACCAAGAAGCCATTTTGGTTACACTTTTAATCAGATTATTTCACAGTTCAGTCAGTAGACAGTAGTCAACATGGAGTGGTATCAGGCTAGTAGAGATATTCCTGGAACACAAGGATCTTGAGGTGTTTCTTGAAGGTTAAAAGAGACTAAATGACTGGATGCATTTCAGCAACTCATTCACACAGAGAAACATCTAGAGTGAGACTTCTCACATGGTGGAAGGATCTCCAAGCAGCACTGATTTGTTGACCCAAACAGTCAAAGTGAGATGTAGGTGTTAAGAATCATCTTGATGGAGATGGGTACCTGTCCATTAATGGCTCTGGTAAACGGATCCAAGGACTTGAACTTGACGTGAGCACCTATAGGGGGGTTCCTGTATAAATCAGACTGGTTTCAGAAGTTGAATTCACCTGCAATCCATCTGTAATTCCTCATATACTGACTGAACTGTGAAATAATCTGGTTAAAAGTGTAACCAAAATGGCTTCTTGGTTTTAAAAGCACACTGAGAAAATAATAATAATAATGACACCTTATAAAGGAACAGATAATGTTTTAAAAATTGGTACAGCTGTGATCCCTTCATGCTGATATTGCATAAAAATCTATATGTATTTTTTCTTAGTGAGAAATGTTCAGTTATCGTCCTCTACTGGCAAAATGTTAACACTGCATATAGCACCCATTATTACCTAACCCTGCTTTTACAATCACATTGGATATAATTAGAGCTGGGCGATATATTGGTAAAAAAAGATTGTATCATGATTATGAATATTTATAGCACCATCAACTTGAATATTTTATTGTGATATAACCCAGACACTTGTTTTCTTGCATAATTAACAGTTATAAGGCGCTATTTTTACACGAATTCCATCAAGATATGAGTCTGTCGTTGGTGCAATTTATCATTATACTTGTCACATGCTTCATAACTATTATTAAAAGAATGTGGTCGTTATAATCCAAAAAACTCAAAACCACCTGTCATATTTTACAGTTTTCTACATGTGAATTTTGGAATATTGTGAGTAATATCAATACTGTGAAAATCTCTAAAAATACTGTGATATCATTTTTAGGGCATATCACCCAGCCCTAATGAAATCCATTGCCTGGAACGAATAGCGAGGCAGACAGTGAACAAAACCAAGCAACAAAACGTACTGTTGTTTAGCCGTAAGACAAGGAAATACATTTTTGTCTGATTTATTTATTAGACATCAGTTTGCAGTCTATTGAATTTGTCATCTTTTCTCATGTTCTGACTCCGTTTAAGGGCAATTCTAAGAGAATTTAAAATCAAAATTGAGCACTGAAATAAATAATGACTTGAACTATATAGTGATAATAATCAATATCTTTTTATATTAAAAATATGTCACAGTAAAATATTTTGCCATATTGCCCATCCTTAGGTATAATACCTGTGGGGAAAAAATACCAACTTCATTAATGACATATTCTTAATTTGTAAATGATTCATTTCAAGTTTTTTGTAACTGTTTTGCTTTACACTCCAAGGGCATAACTTTGGTTTGAACATTGGTCATTACCCATATAGAGGGGGTTGAATTAGTCAGTTTTGATTTATTGAGGGGGTCACCATCCTGCCACACCCGCGTAATTTATGTCCATGCTACACGCCATGTCTGCTACATATGATGGTAGTTCTGCAGGCTTTAGCACATGGATTTAATATGGCGCAACTGATTATACTAATCAAAATTATGTTTATCCAAAGTTCCCTGTCTCAAAATGACATTTTTAAGTTGGCTTATATTCTGCGGTTGCATGATTTCCCTTCCCGTTTCTGTGTCAGAAACGTACATGTTCTCAGTGGATCGCCTCCCACAGTCCAAAATTGTAATTTTTGGTGAATTTTATTCAAATTGCCTACAGTGTGTGTGCCCCGCGAATGACTGACATCTCATATAGGGTGTTCCTGCTTCATACCCAAAGCTTCCAGGTGATACTGTGATAGTCCACTGGAAGTGCAACTATGGATGGATGGATTATCAAATACAAAAAAGTCAATCTTAATATTACTTATTGGAAGTCTTACATGGTCTAATGCCATTAGCCTTTGTCACATGCTTTAAGGAAACACAATAATCTAGTCAAGAGCTGTCTTTCCTTAACAGTAACACATAAAGTAATAGTATTTCATTGTTTAAGGCTTAAACAATAAAACACTATTACTTTATGTGTTACTGTAATGCCAATAGGTCCACAGTTGGTGTAGCCTCAAATTAGTTCTAGTGGCCATGAAATAGGTATAGAAGTTGTATATGCTGTAACTGTTATCCATTCATTTTCAATAACCACTTACACGAGCTTAGGATTGTTGATGCAGTCAGAATTTTACCTGGACGATGTTAGGGATGGAACACACAGAGAGCTGAGTCTGAGACCGAGTCTCTGTGTCAGCCTTTTATATGCAATTTTAAATTAAACATTAATCATTATACATTCTGCTTTTATAACACAATATCGTGCTGATACTAACTTACAGACTGCGTTTACCCCGTGTTATATAGGCTTTTCATATAGTGTGTGCCATTGCATCCTGGGAACCGGAGAAGATAGAGAGGGCGGCACACTGAGTGACGAGGCCGCCATACATCCCAATCCCGATCCCGGATCTTGGTAGGATACACGTTCTGGCCCTTTTTCCGAGTTAGCCAAGTGATGTGTACTCTGATACTGAGGTTGGACCGATCGAAGGGAAGCATTTTAGAAAAACATTTCTATTTGCAGCTGCAAGCCAAAGCGATGAAACGTAGTAAGCGATTGGTGGATGTTCTTGCCTTGTGATTTTTTCCCCTTGCCGTGTCTCTGTGAGTAAATGGCTCCTCCTGCAAGAGATAAACGGAGCTGAGGGAGGCTAAGAAAGGGGCAGCAGCGAGAAAAACGTAAATAACACACGAAAAACGCAACTCGCCTTTGCCAGCGCCGTAGTTTTTTACACCAGGAAGTCTGCTGGGTTTACATTTGCATGTTAAGATTATCGGTCACACCAGGAGGGCTGGGTTTGCGTTTAATTTTAAATAACCAAATCCGCAAATGAACTCCGTCAGAGCGACCAGCCGAAGACCCAGGCGAGTGTCGAGGCCGCGTCCGGTGCAGCCGGAGAGGCACAACGGAGAAAGAGGTAAGTAATGTTTCCATAGAAAGGGTTTTGGACAGAGGCTGATTTTTCGGGAAAGTCGCTCGTAATAATCACCATTCCTCACTTACAGTTCAGGACGCAGTGTAGGGGTAGGAAATACCGCGGCTCCTCGCCTCTGGGTTGAAAAGGCCTCGCTTTGTTCGGTTCGTCCTGCTTCCCGAATCTCTGATGTTAACGCGACAGATTTACCACACGTAAAGCTCCAGTGCACCATCCATAGCGTCCGGTATGAGCCCGGGCCCTCCGGCACGGACCGAAAGTGTAGACGGTGTCTCCCGAGCGCCGTCTTTTTTTCTACCCAGGCTCTCCCATCTTTAGGGTTAGCATATTACAATTACGTGTATGTTTGCTTTTATCTAGAAATCCGGCCTACCTGCGGCAGACACTTCATTTACTTCATGTTAAATATTACATTTCGAATTCGGCTGTACTCTTTGGGATTTGGCGTATCGAGGATAGTGCGGATTTGCTGCGGCTTTCGTGGGGTGCTGATAATTGTGAACTCCTATTCATATGTATTTGTCAGCAGCCAAAGTGCTGAAAATGTAAACATGCAAAGGCAGAATTCTGTATTTTTTTATAGCAGTGACCACGTCTCAATGGTGCTTTGCTGATGACATTGTTTTAAAATGGTGAGCGGTTTACTAGGCCTTGCTCTGGCTGCAGATGATCAGACACCTTTGTCTTGAGGAAACACCCCTTTTTCCTAAACCATCTTATAAATTATTAACACATCTGTGTGGAAACGTTTCGCTTTCAGACGTCCCTCTATCGAGGCTTCGGTTCAGGGAAGCCAGCCTCCAAATGTAAACGCCTGGAAACGTTAAGCTCTGTAATGTCATTTTGTTGCGAAGTGGCCTGTCAGCTGATCGCAGCCTTTCTCTCCTGAACAAAAACGGCGTCTTGCTTCTGCTTGTTAACTAAACGAGCCGTCCCGATAACTGCATATTATACCCATCCACCGAAAAGCTCATTAATAAGCGCTTATTAACGCAGAGCTATTCCGATAACTGGCTTTTTTGAAGCGGCTATTATCCTAGCGAAAGGCTAAAGGCTGTTAGCGCAGACCTACCCCAATAACCCATTCTCTCCAGGAAAGCAACGAGAGTCAGCCACTGCTGGTTAAGTAATAGGACAGAGCCTCCCCAATAGCTGCATTTTAGAAATCTCCCCGTATACTAGTGAAAGGCTAACTAGCTCTCGCTATTTTTAGACGACTTTAAGCAATGTGGGTCATGTGGAGATGTAAATTGAGACTTTAGTCGTAATTCGCGTGGTACACTTACACGTTACTACAGCATAAGAGCGTATAAGGCTATTAAAAACTCTTAAAGGTTTTACTGTAGCTATGTAGTAAGCAATTATTTAAATGTTTTCTGTTACCATTATATTATGACAACAAATATAAGGCCTAGCAGGGTGTTTGCAGAATCAGTTATAATAAAATTGCTTGTGACTGTTAAAAGTTTTATCTCTAGTTTTCTGTCCAGAATCTATTGTGTTTAACACGTTTCACCACTTTGTGTTGCAAAATAAGTTACTGACCTGTTTATTGTGAATAGTGAAAATACTTTACACGATTGCCATCAGTGTGTTAGACTGAAGGCTTGAATCCCTGATTAACGTACATATGTGCTTCCTTTTTGTTATCAGCAAGCAATATATGGTCTTTTACACCCCTTCATATTTTTTTTGCGGGGCAGTGTGTGTGTGTGTGTGTGTGGGGGGGGGGATATGGATAAAGTATCTGTGTTCTGTTCTCTTCTTATTACTTTTCTGCCATTCTCTAAAAGAGCTTTTCAGGTACTTATGATGAATATATGGAATTAGTTTGGTCATGTCTAAAACATCATAGGGGGTCAACAGATGAAAATGTAGTTATTTTGCAGATTCTACAATCTAAATACCAAACATTAACTTGGAAACAGTTTACTGGCCATCAATAATAAACATACTCGTGTGACAGGTGAAAGCATTGATTACACCTGTTCAACTGGGTCCTACTTTCACTCTATCTAATGTTGCAGACACCTGCCATTCTTAACACTTTATGCTTTTAATTTTGTTTAGAAATGTACATAAAACCCCATGACACATGTTCTGTGTGCTGCCTTTTTATTAGTTTTCACTGATATATAAGAAATAAGTATGAAATACCTATATCAGTGTTTCCGCTGGTAACTTTATACCATGGCAGGCCTCCACGGCAAAAAAAAAACATGTATTCAACCAACCAATCAATCATTAATCCAATGCCTTGGTGACTCATTCAGGAAGCCTGATTCCCACCCCACCCTCCATATACGTATTATGGAGTTCAGCTGGTTAATGGCACTAACAGGCTATATTACGATGTCATTTAGCAGACGCCCTTATAAAGCTGTGATAGAATGAGTTTACTTGGGTATCTCCCAAGGAAAAGAAAAACAGACAAGGCAGGTAAACAGAGCAGGCATTTCATTATATGGCGGCATCCACACATCTCTCTCCTCACTCTCTTATACACTATTTACACACTGATACCTGCTTATGCTGCCTATTGTTATTTTACCATTATGGGGTGATGTGGAAATGGGAGTAAATTGTAAAATCTATGCATTAATCTATCCCCTGGTGACCTAGTAACATAGCAGTAACTTTCTGACTCAGCTCCAGTGTGAAGGCAAAGCCGTAACAGATTACCAGTTCGAGAAGGGGCAGGGGGGCTATTCTCCTCCTTAATTCACTACATTGATATTAGTTGGGATTACGCACACCCTTCCCACAACAAACCCACTAAGTTCGGTTTGAGTCACATTCAGTTAGGCTATGTGCAATGCAGTTAGGCTGTTGTTACGTTGTTGAGTCATAATTGGAGAGGGAACGGAGTGGGAAAATGGCATCACAAAGCAATAATATTTTTTGTTTTCTTTCCCAATAGTGCCCCCCCCCCCCAAACCCCATTGCACCCAGGCCAAGTCACTTGATCCACAGGAAATACTGCTTATATGTTTTCATTGGGGGCAGTTGTCATTCAGGTCTCAGGGAAATCTGACCAGTGTCAACAAAATTCTGGAGCTGACCCAAAAACTGGAGTAATATTTTCTTAGTTCATTATGTCAGACATATTTTATGGCACCTTGTGATGTAGTATTGTGGAAATGGCTTAGGCAAAAAATACCAGTTTGCACCCTTGTTCTTTTTAAGGTGTGGCCCTCTGAACCATCTGTCTTGATTTAAACTTGCTTGATTATACAGTATTTGCTGTGTACAAATGTTTCAAAGTTTTATGAATATCAACATTGTACAGTAGGGCTGGGTGATATGGCAGTATCAGCAATTAATCATGTCAGACAAGTAATCTGATGTTTGTATCTGACAGTGACTAACTGGTGATTATCGTCTTTAGTGGTGAAGTAAAAAAATGTTAAAACAGTGCTATATAAATAAAGATTTGATGACTGACTGATTTCTAGTCTAATACCAGTACCAAAAATTACAGTACCCAAAGTACCAAACTAGCTGGGATAGTTTTTTGGTACATTTGGGGTGGGACTGGCAAAGATGTTCATTGTCGATTTAGTTATGCAAGTAGCTTTTCTCTGAAATGCAATACAATCAGTGTCTTGAAACAAGTTAAGAACTTGGAAAACAATGATAAACGAAGTGTGTTATACAAAAATAACAATGTATACTTGGACAAATGAAGAAACCCAAGCTTTAATTGTGATCTGACTAGAAGATGTTAGCTGTAATACACTAGGGCTGCATGATATTATCATCTGATTTTTGGTGTTTACCACGAAGAACAATTCTTCAGATATAAAAAAAAAAATGTTTTTCCATTGTTTGCAATTCTGTAAACAGGGTTATGGTCAGAATTTTTTTCTTTGGACAAACTTTTCTGGTATGGCAAAATGATTTACTCATATCTGACAGAATTCCTTGTCACAATAAGGATTTTTTTACCTTTTTTACTACTGGAAAAACTAAAGGCATGTATATCCTTTATTTTCCAACATCTATTTAATTAGTAATGTGGATTTAGATGTGCATAAGATTTTTTTTTGTCTTTCTGCAAAAGACAAGGCAATGAGAACTTAATTGTCGTTTCTCTGGAAGGCTTGTACAGATATAGAGTATACTCTATACTCCTAGTATAGAGTTCAACCATAAGTAATAAAACAATAAATAAAAAGTAGGCAGTAAAATGTACGAAATGGACAGTAAGATGTACATGGTACACAATATGGTATCCAAGAATATTGGTACAGCAGCAAGTAGACACAGTGCAATAAACAAATACAAGTACATGGACAAAGGAAGGATGCATCCTGGATGGGACATCAGTCTGTTTTACCTGACTGAAAATTAAAGCGTTCTATGGCAGTTGTTAGCGATCTGCACTTGTGGATTCTATGCTGGTTATTATTTGCTTACCGATTTATGCAGTTAACGGTTTTCCTTAACTAAAAGCCTAAATTCGAACTGTACTTTAAAGTCTTTTTTTATAGAAATGTAAGGTGTTTAGCAGGAATGCAGATCACTTTCCCTGTTTCAACAGTGTCAAGGTTTGCATTGACAAACATAGGAGCCAGGAATACAAACAAGCATTAAAAAAACATCAAATAGCTTTTGCAATACAAAATTACATTTGCAGCTCTCTGAAATGACACTTCAACACAGGTGATGTCATCTGGAAAGCACAACAGAGACTAACTGTATAAGGAAGTAAAGTGGCCGCATACCTTAGAAGAAAGAATCAGCATTTTAACAGTGCATTTCAGCACACTCCGATCGATCAGCCAAGGATCAGAATCTTTTTTTTCCGGTGTGATTGGCCCTTACCGGAGTCCAGCTGATCAGTCTCATGTATTACCAGTACTGAACTGGTCCGTTTTACACATGCACCAAACGTCATACGCACAGCAGCATAGACAATAGCCTCACAACTACACGCTAATAACATGTCTTTAGCATGGAAGTTTGTCACTGTGAGTGAAGACGACACAAAGCTTGTAATTTGTAATGCATGTAAAGCCAAAGTGAACCATGGGGGAACCACCACGAAAACGTGGTGCGACATCAGAGGTAAACTTTAAATTGATTATTAAACTGTACTAGATAATTTTGAAAAGGAAATAATCCTTAAAATTGCAAAGCAAGCTAAGATTTCCTATGACGGTAAAAATGTTTTACTGTAACTTTAATCCCCTCCACTATAATGTCCATACAGTATGTAGGTATGAAAAAGCGTGATCTTAAACTAGCTTACTAGTGACATAAGAACTGTATGTGCTTAACATGTGATGTTGGTATTAATAATATTACCTTGCACCTATTTGGAGTTTTATTTGGAGGTTTGTAACCTGTGGACTTGTCTTAACACAACACTGACCCTTTTAAAATTTTATCTGGTGAATTTAAACATACTGGACAACCATACAAGTAACTGACATTTTTTCTGTTATTTAAATCTGTTGCATCTGCTCTTGTTTGGTAAAATAAAATATGTCCGATAAAGTTGGGCATACAGTAACTTATTTTCAGTTAAGTATTTGTACCTCTACCCATTTACACTGAGCACTTTATGTTGAGATTTGTTTAAGTGCGAGAAGATCCTGTAACTTAGTGCAATATAGGGGCAATTGTAAAGTTTGACAGTTTTTTTTTATTTTTTTTATGAAAATAAAATTTTGCATTGATTTTTGTTTATATATGTTGTCAATTATAGTTCTTTGAAAGAAAATCGGAATCGGCCGGTCACACTTGCAAAAAATCACAGGCTGAATTTCACATTGGTCTGTTTTTGTTGTAGTTTTGTTCCAGCCTCCGAACACACTGGCATTGCGTGATAGGTGCTTCCCGGTTGGTTCTGTCCTTATAATAGTACTGTCAAGTAGTGCACTTGTAACTGGACATTCATTGGAAGCTCATCTTAGCTGCACTAGTCAATGCCTTGACAGCATGTATGTTTGTAATGTGCCATTTGCCTTATTACTACATCACCATGGACAAAAGTCTCTACTAAAAAGAAAATGTAAATTTTGTGTTGTCGCGAGTCTTACCTCTGAAGTGTGCACTGTGGATACAGTTGCAACCAGCTATGACTAAAATATTACCATATCAGCCACCACTAACTTAGGATAGAAAGTAACGTATCCAACTACTTGATAAAATCTGCCAGATTTAGCTGAGTGCCAGTCAGTGCCAATCATAACAAAAATCAGCCATTTCTGGTCACCAGCCAATTGGTGCATCCTTATTCTACTCTGTAATGCCTTGCGAAAGCATAGGTTTTGCATGGAGTTATATTAATTAATAGACTTTTTAGTCATTATCAAATGTAAAAAAATTCCTGTGGCAATAGGGCCAGAATAATATTCCTTCAACAGTGTAAAATGTGGAGAATTGACTATTCTTTGTTAAAAATCATACACAGCATTAAATTTTTATGTTTGCACTACTGTGTATGATGACCCAGTGTGCAGGTTGGCGTCTTGCATGGCAGCCTTCGCCACCGGTGTATGAATGTGTCGTGTGTGAATGGGTGAATGTGAGGCATAACTGTGAAGCGTTTCGAGTGCTCGTAAGAGTAGCAAAAATGCGCTATATAAATGCAATCCATTTACCATTTTGACTGAGACTGAGTTTGCAATAAAATATAGTGACAGGAAGAATATATGCATATATCCCTTGTAATTCAGGCAAATCTGATAACTAATGGGGTTGAATTAATTTTTCAAGCCACTGTATGTAAGTGTCGGTCTTAGGCTGACTTTGTGTGTGTTTTTATTGAAAGCTCTTAGATTTAGTTTTTCAGTTTTGGGAAAAAGAATCGTATTTCTCACCCATTCTTTTTCAGTATGCAGATAAAATTACCTTGAATTTTACATGAAATGAAGTTTCTCAGCATCAAAATAGAAAAGCCAGATTAAACTGGCTGTTTAAATAACTGTGATTTTTATGTTCTAATTATCTATTGACTTTTTCCCTGTTATATTGCATATTGTCTGTTTATTATTTTGTGATGTTTGTGGATGTTGCTGACTGAACAACAAATTCCCCCTCCGGGACAATAAAGATATCCTTGTTCTTAATATTTAATGAATATTGGCCAATACCACTGTTGACCAATATTTTATGCATCTCTAAGGCTAAAATTACTTTTTACTTAGCTAGCTAGTTGGTTCCCTTAGAGTCTTGACCATATTTACAGTAGTTGGCTGCAAAAGTGGGGCATTTCACAAAAGCATGGTATTGTTCTGCACCACAAAACAGGGGTGAGTTTTCCAAAAGCACTGTAACGCAAAGCTCACCTTTGCGGTTCCTTTGCAAGTATTGCTGAGCCTTATCCTGGCATTTTACATTTAACAAATTTGCCTACTTTTGCGTGCTGCTGCTTTGAGTGCCTACCTGCAGCGTGACCCTGAAATAAACAGAATTATCAGACAAGTACTTTTCCTGGTGATAATTTTAGCAAAACTTAGGCCGACTTATAAAAGTCAATTCAGAAGTTTTCTTTAGCTCCAAGTAAACGTTACATTAGTCTGTCTCAAACAAAAATAAAAGAAAAAGACAAGGCAAACTAAATGAATTGTTCCCTCTTCACCAATGACAGAAATAATTAAAAAGTTTTCATTAAGTTCATATAGGAAATAACAAACTATTGGCTGTTATATACAGTCTCTTTATCAAGTGTAGTGGTCCTGTAAATCTACCTTTCTTCTCACTGACCATCATGAGCCTGTTGTCCATTGAACCAGTCAGGTTTTTGATTTGTTCATGTCCTATATTAGCTGAGGCATTTAGAACCACCTAACTACTGTGAGAAGTGCACTACTTGCCAGTTGCCACCTTGGTAAATCTCACACTTTAGTCAGGTCCAGTTGTTCCTAGTAGAGGTTAAGTCATGCGATAAAAGAGCCAGGTCATAATTCAGTCACCTTTTAAGCCATTCTTGGCCGATCTATGAAAAGCTTTTATGCTTAGGTAGGGGCATTGTCCCACATGAATGTGAACCTTTTTGAAAGCTGCCGACTGCTTCTTGTACTTGTGTTTGAAGGTCACTCCTAGAAAGTGTCAGTAGATGTTGGTTAGTTTTTACACCATCTGCAAGTCAGGAAGGTCTTACAAATTCATCACTAATGACAGCCCTCGCCATCACTCCTCCATAGGGACACAACAGTACACAGTATAGGGTCCAATTGTTTGGCACACATCCTACAGTTCAATGCACACACATGAATCACAATATTATGATATGCCTCTCATTTTCCTCTAATTTCCAAAACTTGCTTATTGCCCTGCAGTCTACACACATGATGTACTTCAGCTTCACAGAACATCTCTGCAGCTGTCATGTAAAGTCTCATGGCCTGTCCAAATTCCACCCAATGTGAAATGTCACTTCTGTTTGAAGCAGTTTCAAGTTACCCCGTAAGTTTCAAGTTCGCCTTCTGCACTAGGAATGGGAATTTATGAGATTTTATCAATACTGATGCCATTATTGATTCTTCTTGTCGATCTGATTTGTTAACAATTCCATTATTGATTCCTGATCAGTTTTCTCTGTGGGGAGAAAAAATAGGCCTACACAGGTTGTCAGTGTCAATGTAGCTGATTTATTATCTGTCTGAACACGGTGTAGAATGTTTGGGAAATTTCTAAAGCAAAAAAGGAGTTCATAGTGTAGAACATTTGGACATGTTAAAATGAATTACAAAGCTCCTTTTCTTAAAAGAGCAGTTTAATGTACAAACTGTTTTCTTCCACTGAATTCCACACATCAATCGTATCACTGCACAGAAGATATGATCTGGGTCCTTTGTTTGTATCTTCTGCTGAGTGATACAATTAGTGTGTGAAATTTAGAAGAAAATAGTTCCTGGAATAAGCTGCTTACTACAAAGTCTTTGGATTATCTTCAATAACTGGCCCATAATCTGGTTAGAGACATTGCTGTGGAATTGTTCAGATGTATTTTTCAGGCCCTTTAATCACCACAGAATCAAGGCCATTCACTCCCATTATATTTGAGAGAAGCTGACATGTCTACGGCTGATACCGCCAAAACTAGACAACTCCCACCAGAACAACCTAGATGGACGGATAGCGCTAAACCCCTCTTAAACGTGTCTTTTTTTCAGTCTTGGGGTGAACTGCCCCTTTAATAATCGATTCATCATGATGCAACAGTGTATCTTGACAACCTTAATGGCCATCTTGCCTAGTTCATTACAGGGCAAATAGTGCTGTATTCATGAGGGATCTTGGGAACATCAAGCTAAAGATGAGTGTTAATGACTCACCATGACTACTGGATGATGTTCATCAGCAGCCTGTCAGTTTATCAGTTAATGCCTCACGTTTTGCTCAATAGAAAGATATCTAGTAAAGTTGTACAACTTAGGGCTGCACAATATGTTGTATTCACGTCATCATCACAATGTGCGAATGTGCAATAATCACACAGATGTGCAATGTCAAGTAAGGCTTTGCATACATGGAGTTTGTAGCGAACCACCAATCTGAATTAAGGCTGGGCAGTGTGCCATATTAAAATTGACATTGCATGTTATGCACATGCAATACTCACATCGCAGGACCATGAAAATCACCTGGGTTGAGAGCAAGCTTTTTTGTACATCCATACTGCCATCCTGACATTATACCACACTATATGTTATCTTCGAAAACATTATTTTGCCATATAGTTCGGCATTTTGCAATCTTGGCAATAGGATTAACCAAGCAGGGGATGGGGGGGGGTTAAGTTTCCCTAGAACATTTTTACTCTTTCATAGGGAACGCAACTTGCAATTATAATGATTGTTCCTGTTAAAGATTACCTAGTACATGTTAAATCAGTTTAGAGTTTACATTGCATGGGCACTCTGAGCCAGTTGTCATAATTTCCATCCTTGCTGTTTAAATCACTTAAGTTTCTCACAAACCCAACCATATCTTGAATGAATAAAGTATGCTTTGTCTTTTGAAACTTATTTTTTTTAAAAACAATTGAGCAGTGGAATCTCATGAGGCAGGAATAATTAAGAAAATGTATGTTAAGTTTTTTTTAAGCTTTAGGATTAGGCAGTGCCCACTTGGTCTTGCATTTCAAGGCCTTGGGGGTTCGATTCCTGCTCAGGCAGTTTGGATATTTTCCCCAATTTTTTATCCAGAGGTGGGAATTGACAGACCGCCTGAATAAATATTATATTGATACATGTTTGCTGATTCGATATGTATCTCAATTTTTAAACCTATTTTGCCAAAGAGCGTTTCACGTCTAACATTTAAAGTAATGATAAGGGCTGTAATGATACAAATTCATTGTGCAACTTTGGTTACAGCACCTTTTCGGAACACTCAATGAAACGAATTAGTACTTTTTTCAACACGGGAAACTGAAATTCACAAGCAGCTGTTCAACATGGAGCACGCTGTGTTAATTGTGGCTTTGACATGATTACAGCTAGATAGATGGTGGGGGAGGGATGATTGGGTGGTCCAAGGAATACATTGTTCCCGACAGCATCTAGTTATGAATTTTGTTTTTGATTGAATTTCTAAATTTGTTGTTAAAACCCAGAGATTTGGTGGGTTACAGTTGTTTGTTTGTATTGTGCACCTTAGTTTACTGGGTTCACAATGCATTGTGTTTCTTCTCAAGCTACAGCACCTGTGCATACCCATTGTGTGCGTGTCATACAAGGGCTGTACAATGTGAAAATTTTCAGGTATTGATTGTTTTTTTTGTGATTAAATAGTGAAAATTTTAAGAAGCAAAAAGGAGTTGAAAATATACCCAAAATAAACTATAGCCAAAAGTACTTGTTCTTATCTGACAGGCTTGATTTGATGGTTGTTGCCGCAAGGTGTGCCTACAGATCACTTGCTTTTGCTTAATATTATCTGTATAGAATATGGAGTATTTCCATGCAGTGGGATGCAAATGTCTGCTAGTGACCAGTTTTTGTTCACTTTTCTCCTCCTCACTTATTTTTGTTAGTGTGGTGCATTTGTGAGATCTATCTACAAGCAAGTCCGATGACAGGGATGAAAATAACTATGATCAGTTCAGAGAGTACATGTAGAGTTCATGCAAAAGGATCAGTAGCAAATGTTACACTTTTTTGACAGCAAAGCTTACTAAGCTTGCCACCAAATTTATACAGATCACTAACTTTTGGGCATCAAAATATGCATCTCATTAATATTTCAGGCACACTACTAAACTGCTTACCAAACTGTGGGTGTAAGTAAACGTCCGTATAGTACTGGAAAGGTGGTATCTGGACAAACGTTTCACCTGTCATCTGAAACCCTGATTATGATTGCACATGCACCATATAATCACAATTACATTGTGACAGCCCTACCTATGACAGTGAAAATGTTTTGCGCAACATATTGATGCTCTGTGTTCCGTAACACCCCACCCCCCCACGCATTGGGCAGATTTTGTCACCAAGATTTCATAATACTGGAACTGTATTGCAAAGTAATGTTACTATCGAAGACATCAGGTAATACTGTATAATGTCTGGATGGTATTAGGCGATCAAGCCTATTCTCGGCCTAGCTGACTGTTCTGGTTCGTGTGATGTGACACATTCATGTACATAACATGCAGTATCAATATTAATATTGCACATTGACACAGTCCTAGTGCAAAGGGCCAATGGCAGTCTGGAAAGCTCGCTATTTATTATTATAACTACACAGAACTTTGAAACTGACAGCGTGTACGGTGTGTTCTGGCCATAGATGATGAAGTTCCTGCAGACATGGTTGCTGAAGAATCTGGTCCTGGAGCTCAGAATAGTCCCTATCAACTACGAAGAAAGTCTCTGTTGTCCAAGAGGACTGTTTGCCCTGGAAAGAGTCCCATGGAGGTTGGCTGTTATCCGTCCTTGCTCCTGTTGATCTGCCGTTTTATTAATAATATTAATAATAATAATAATAATACATTATATTTTTAAGGCGCCTTTCAAGTCACCCAAGGACGCTGTACATGAAACAGAGTAAAATCACTAAACAATAAACACAATATTAATAAGAACATGCTTCACAAAAAACAGTGAATATAAGTACATAACGGAATACAAAAAAAAAAAAATAAGAATGAATAAAAATAGAAATAACAAAAAACTATTTACAACATAAAAAGGAAACAGATCCATCACTGATAAAATTTCAGGGTGATGTATTGAAAGCCAGTAAAAAGAGATGAGTTTTCAGAAGTTTTTTGAAAGTAGGAAGCTCAGTTGTAGGAAGCTTATTGTATTTGTATAGATCAGCAGTGTACAGTTATGGTCCCCACTGATTCCCAGTTCTTCCTCAGTTATGGTAGGATGTGATCATCTCCCCTCACCACTACTTCTCTCTGCAGGGAGCCTCTACTTCAGCCACAGAAACCTTTGGGCCTCGAGCCAAGAGGCCCCGGATCTCAGGGAAATCTCTGGATCTGCCAGGTTAGTGCTGGCTAATGTGTAGTCCTAAGTTTCGGGCTGGTGGTAAAAGTGATTTAATAAAAATGCCTGGTCTGTTCCCCCTCAGCTGCTCCAGCTGAGCAGTACCTCCAGGAGAAGCTGCCCGATGAGGTGGTCCTGAAGATCTTCTCCTACCTGTTGGAGCAGGACCTCTGTCAGGCAGCACGTGTGTGCAAGCGCTTCAGTGAGCTGGCCAACGACCCCATCCTCTGGTGAGCCAGCCTCATGCTGCCCACCACCCCAGTCATGTGGATTTTGAGGGCCATGGATAGTTTGTCACACTCAATCGTCTTTGTTTCTTCAGCTGTTGAGTTAATGTATACAGTTGTGTGCAAAATAATAGCAGTGTGTTTAAAAAAGTGAATAAAACCCAAAGTCCTTATAATAGCTTTTATTTCTATACACGCAAATGCATTGGGATCACTGTACATTCTATTCCTAATCAA
>JAODLD010000046.1:37886279-37897828 GCA_026781065.1 Mormyrops boulengeri | reverse complement strand
CGGCCCGGGGCCCAACTTTCCCCCCCCCCCCCCCCCCCCCCCCCTCCCTTTTTAGGACAATTTTCATAATACGGGCAGGGGAAGCAGACCCAGGCGTGGCCATATTTCTCAACAGGTACCTCACATCCATTTTTGTCAAAATTATACTAAGGTGGAGAGAGAACACAAATTAAATGTCCAATTACGTTTCCCTTCCCTAGGCTGAGTGACTACCTGTTCACAGTGGCCCGATATGCAGCTCTGAAGGAGGGCCAGCAGGAGAGAATCTACCAGAGACCTGAATGATGAGCGGCAGTACAACAGGTTCTCCTGTAGCAGCACCTTGTAAACAGGGACTCCTGAATTCAATTAAAGTGAAGGTTCGCTTGTCTTAAATTTTGACTGAAGCAATATCTGCACCCCAGAGTAGGGTTGACATAAAAGTTGTTTCACCACAATCTTGCCCCAGCGTGCTGCATATGATATTATGAAACTTAAGTGGCTTAATTTATTATAGCAAATTTATCATTTCATTCAAAAACTTTTCATAATGGGTAAGAATACAAAACATGAACAAAGTTATTACAATTGTGCCACCAGCAGTGATACAATAAAGGACAGAATCTTTAAGGTCTTCGCATACAATGTTGAATACTCCAGATCAGGTTAAGCCCCCCACCACACACATACAAAAACCTCAGAACAAGCTGTGAGCTTCGATTCACATTCTGGAGCACATTCCACATCCTCACAGAATCTGGCACCATCCTTGGCCCTTCTGTGACAGGCTACTAGCCCATGTCATCAGAGACAGGTTGCGGTCTTCATAGGGTGGGTAGCGCAAGTAGGTAACACACTCAATGCGCGTACCACGGAGAAGACAGGACTTCCTATGGGAGAAGGTGTCAAAGCTGTGGCGGCCGTGGTAGGAGCCCATTCCACTGGAACCTACATGACCAGAAGGGGGCAACAGAAGTTGATAGACCAAGCCGATTAAAACTTCTGGCATAAACTACAACCTGCACACACTCTTCAAATGTAAAGCTTTCAGTACTTCAGGGAATGTGAAACCCGCCAATCAGATTTGAACAATCTTTGCAACTGAAATGGAATAGATTCCTTAATACTGTGCAAACTTACAACTGTGAAATCCAGAGTTAGACCACAACCATCTCCATGAAGGATCTCTTGAAGCACTGGAGTGGTTAAGGGGCCTGATTGGGACTACCCTGGGACAACCATTGGTTCAAGTATGACACCCACTGTCCATCAAATCAGGACCCAAGGGAAGGGAACTTCGAATATCCAGCTGTAGATCAAAGTTTAAGACTAAGCTATGTAGAGATACACATTACTCACCTACTCCTCCAAAGGGAAGCATGGGCATCAAGCTTTGCAAAACACAGTCATTGGCACAAAAGGTCCCACTGGAGGTCTCGGTCATCATCCGGGAGACTACCTGCAGGGAAGGAGATAAGTAAGCAAAGCCAGACCTTGGTTACCACACACCTTCCTGCACATTATCCCCCCCCCCCCCCTTTACCTTGCTGTTGCTGGAGTAAACATAGACACAGAGTGGCTTCTCTTGCTGCCCAATAACAGAAATGGCCTCTTCCAAGCTGTTGACAGTCTGGATGGGGAGAACTGGGCCAAAGACCTCATGCTGCATGATGGGGTCTGTCTCCACCACCTCAGTCAGAACCGTGGGTGCTTCAAATAAGTCCAATTAAGACAAAAACAGCTTTCAAATGATAGCTCTCACTTGGGTGCCACACTCCTTTGATGCTCTAAAATACCAAGTCAAGTTAGAAAATGGCCTACATTTACCTCAAGGGTGTACTCACACTAGCTGATCCGTACAGTTCCCAAGCACATGACCCTCAAAGTCCAGTTTGACTAGCGATTGCTCTGGGCACGATAAACTTGGAAAGCCTGATGTGTCAGTCTCAGGCACAGTACACATCTAATATAAATTGCTAGTCATACCCAAGTATGGAACAGACAATGTCAATGATGCAACTGACACTTACGCGCACATATATATGAACCGAACCAGGAAGGAACAAAGTGGGTAGGCTGCACAGATGCATTTATTAGAGAATACAAACGCCCATAAGGTTACAGCAGTTTCTTCTGCTTTCTTCCATTCATCTGCTCAATAAAAAAAATCCTGCACAGCACATTATGCTTGATTATCTAACCGCTTAAAACAGTATAGCATAAAATTTAAACTAGCATCTGTACTTAACAGCCTGTTTTACCATAAGATCTTGCTATACAAGATTCCTTACGTAATGGATTTTTTTTTTTTGGACTTGAAGCCAGGGAGATCAATTAACTGAGAGTTGCCAACCTTGTCAGCTGGCTGGGGTGAGATTTTCAATTTGAGACAAGTCTGCACACACACATTCACGTCATCTTGTAAATAGTCCGTAGGGTTTGCAAACTGCCCCAACACTTTTGATGTAGCTAATTTTAGGTTCATGATGGAATAACAGATTTGCCTCAAGATCTCACATGAGTGAGAGAGTCTGAAAGTGTGTTAGCAAAGTGCTATTAGTACCAGTACTAAAGAAATGCAATACCGAACAGCTTTCAAAAATGTAGTTCCAGGGTACCTCCCATGCAACAATTGTCTGCACAAAACTAAGATTTAGTAAAATTTAGGACTTAAAATGGATTAAAAAAAAAAAAAAAAAAAAGTGCATGCATGATAAATCTGTCATGGTGCCCAAAACGACTCCAAATAACCACAAGATTGGGATATCAATCATGAATTCCATTGTGCTGGCGATAGCGCTTTTCTTCGACACAAGAAAACCACACCGTGATGACAAAGGCGTGCCCAGGCCAGGATCGTTAAGTGCAATGTGAGCACAGACCAGTTAGGGAGTGGGGGCACAGTCGTGCTCAGGTACAGTACAAGACAACCAGGCCGAGTGAGAGTACACTACATGCATGGAGTTCCCTACTCACCCACGTATTTCTCAGCCTCATTCACTTGACCCCCAATAGCCACTTTCCCAGATGTCCAGAGTAGGTCTTTCACTCGTTTGACATTCTCCACATTGACCAGGCGGCCAAAGCTGCAAGACTCGCGTGGGTCCGACCCATAGAACTGGTTGAGGGAGGAGCGCAGGGCCTGCAGCAGCTGGTCACGCACATCTGCATGGCACAGCACGTAATCTGGAGCCACCACGCTCTGTCCAGCATTCTGGAAGCGCGCCCAGGCGATGCGCTTCGCCGTCGTGCCAATGTCACACTGCCGGTCCACATAGCATGGGTTCTTACCACCCAGAACCAGCGTGACCGGGGTCAGCGAACGTGCAGCAACCTGTGCAACCTTACTGCCAAGGGTGCCATTACCTTCAACAGACAAGGGTTTTTCAGTTATACATGGATCAAGATGCTAACGGATGCGCCTTAGAGTTTTAGAGGTTTACATTCAATAGATTCCTACCATTTTCTTTTGCTTTCCCCATGAACCTCTGAGGCTGTCACTTTACAACCCATGGGGGCATACAATGGGTTCCACCCACTACTTGCTTAACTCACTTACTAATGGTGCTTTTCCACTGGCATACAGGAGCCAGGCCGTACCAGACCTGTACTGCAGAGACTAGTTACAGCGCAGTTTCGGCTTGCTTCAGTTTTCCCCACTGCAGAAGGGGCGAGTCAGTAAAGGCACTGCCAGGTTTGGAAAGCAACATTAATGAAAGACGCTCATTTATTGTTCATAGTGTACATCATGATTTACTCTGTACTAATTTCTGCTAGCACATCAGACTCACCATCTTATGTTAGCATCAAATGCTATTGGGAATGCGTCAATACACCAAGATGTGTAATATCACTTCTAATGAATAATATACAGAATATGCACCCCCCCCCCCTTCCAGATTATCTGCCTCCATTATGCATGGATTATCAATTCTTTGTCTCTGCATTTTGACCAACCAAATGCAGACACATCAAGCTCGCAGGTACAGGGGTCGCATAATTCAGTGGAAAATTTCACAGTTTAGCTCAGGTACGGCTAGGTTCTTCGTGGCAGTGTAAAAGCGCCGTTTGCTTTCAGGTGGGTCAAAGTAGGCTAACGGAGTACACAGTAACTCCTCCCACCTTGGGTTCTGAGGTCTCATTTCTCATTATGGTGGAGCAATATGGGAAAATGCTCACCAGGCTGTCATTCAATTGACAGAAGATACACTTGTGATGTACACTTTAAGTGCCAAACAAGGAATTCCCCATTCAGTTATGGATGTTATTTAAAATGGAGTACAGAAAGCACAAGTGCTGCCTCACCAGTAAAGAAGATGTGATCAAATTTTAGGTCTATAATTTCCAGTAGTTCATTGGTCCCAGCCAAGAGCACATGGTAACATTCCTGGAAAGGACATTAAAATGCAGGTTATGGACATCGGTCCTAAAGATAAGGAAGGCTGAATGATGCTGGAATCTGCAGCCAAATGGTACCCACTGGCGTGAGCAGCAAGGCCTCCAAAGTCCCTCATAATGTTAAACCCCATCGACAATCTGACCACCGCAGAATTGATTCTGATGTGGCCTCCGAGCACAGACTTACATTATCGAGGTAGGAAGGAAGGAGTCTGTGTAGAAGGGCTGCTGTGTGAGAACTAACTTCCGAGGGGTTGATGATAACGCAGTTCCCTGAAGAACAAAAATAAACCTGCTGGTGAATCAATATGTTCAGCAGTCAGTGGGTTTAAGAACTCAAAAAGGCCAGAGCTATAGATAAAGCTAACTCTGGGCCAGTAGACGGGGTGGGGACCAAAACAAGAACCTCCATTGTCCTGAGGGAAGTCAGGTATTAAAGCCCTCAGTACTTCAACACCAGCCTTATTCCCAGGACCATACATGCTGTGGTTCCACCTTGGCCTTAGTTTTGCATTCAACTGAATGAAGACACACAGAAAAGCAAGCGCACCCCCCCCCAGTAAAAAGGCTACAGGCACAGCGGTGATACAGGGTTTCACTTTTTGGTGTACAGGTTAACATTTCCAGCAAAGCAATGCCAGAATTTACACAGCCTGAGTTGGCTGGCAAAGATCTGAATGCATACAGACTCTGCAATGGGATCACAAATGATTGTTTGGGCAGTGACCTCCTGACCTGCAGCAATAGCCCCAACAAGTGGTACTAGGCAGTGCTGAACCGGGCTGCTCCATGCTCCCACAACTAGAAGCACTCCGAGGGGCTCGCTCACCACCAGGCCCTCATCCAGTGAGGTGGCCTGCAATTTATATTACACTGTTAAGCCCCACCCCCTTTCCACCAATCAGAGACACCTGTTTGTAAGATAAACACCCAGCCACAAGCCCAGACACGACTATCATACATCATGCAGTCATCAGCTGAGGGGTTTTAAATGGGGGAGGGCCCAAGCAGTCAACCTAGTGAAAGCCAGCTTGCAGTCAGAGGTCTAGTCATAGATTAGAGCAAAGTTTACTATGCAATAGAGTGGGATGCAATACACAGGAATGACACCCAATGTGAGAATGTTACGGTCTCACCAGCGTACGATCCATGCGTTGTGGTTCCATCCACCTCTTCAAGTTACTGGCTGCATAAAGAGCCTCATTCTTCACCACGATCAGCTCCAACATCACAGTCTCAAACCGGGGCTGTTAAGACCCCCCCGCAGACACACCTTTAGCAGTTCTGCACTTGGCACAGCTACAAATTATATGAACAACAAATTAAAATTTCCTATAAGACCTCAATCGCAGGTCCATCCCTACCTTGTGAAGATCCCTGCTTAGTGCATCCACAAACTCACACTCGTGATCCTCCAGCATGCAGACCACAGCTTCGAGCTGGGCATGTCGGAAGCTCTCCTTCATGGCACGGCCAGCCCGAAAGGCCGCTCTGGCCCGCTTCAGCAGCTCCGCACACAGAACAGGGCAAGTCTTTATGCACGACTCCCCAGACTTGGTCCTGAAAAGCATGCCCTTGGCTTCATTACTCAGATAAAGCTCCTGGGGTTCTCCAACAAACAGATGCATCTCAGAGCCATCAAGTGTCTTCCCATGGGTCTGATGTAACTCTAAACCACAAAAGACTAATTTTAGAAAACAAAAAAGTATCATTAATTCTCCAGATACATCGAATTTGTTTTCACACATCTAATGAGCAATTAATGTAAATCTGAGAAAAGTAGTTTTCTTACTTGAACAGAGCATGCATAAATTGCATTTAGAATTAACAAGCTTTTGTTGTACTACTACCGGATTAGACCAGACTAAAAATCGATGGAAGAGAACATTAAAATCCTACGAGTTACTTAAGCAGTCCTTTTTTAGAACAATTTACAAAATGTTTAGCCATTAAGCGGTTAAAAAAATATTTTGGTTTCTTATAACACCGTCTGCTACAATATAAAATCAAGCTAAAGTACAGTTTTGGCACAGAAGAATGATAAACAAAAGAAAATTTGATAAACTTCGAATGTGTAATGATCACTGGACCATGGATGGACGACAGAGGAAATGAAAGAGAAGGATGGTAGAGAAAAAAAAAACCAAAAACGTACCGTTTCAATGCCTTGAACCATCGTGTTGGAGAGGGGCTCGGTGGAGTGCTCATGTTTGCGGATATTGTAAAAAACACTCTAATCTGCGTTGAGCATGGAGATAAACCGCTCCCCGGTCATCTGTGACTCAAAACGGCCACCAACCAGCAAATCCACTACGGAGCGTCCTGCCCCTGCAACAATTTCATGATCGAGGAAGAATAAACGAACAAACGCATTTACCAATTGAGTAACTGCGCTTCCTTTCCCTCAACACAGATCATACATAGGTACTGCTCCGTTTCTGCCCCAGTAACATAGGAACTTACAATGCCACAACCTTTTAGAGCAAATTAAAAGTACCCAAACAGTATTAAGACACCTGCAAAGAGTATACAATTAAGCAGAGACACTAAATAATTAGGAGGCACCCTAGCCAATGATAACCCCGAACCCTGTTAGTGGCGCGCTTCATAAACACGATTTAGAAAGATTACAAAGGCAGACCCTTTAGTAAACCGGGAGAATTATTCTATATTCAAAAACTTGTGAAAATGGATTGTTACAACTCTTATCTGTGTAAAGGTCTGTTCCAAATAATGTATATTTTTATGCCTAAAATTAGTACAATAGAAAAAATGAGTAGTATAATAACACATGACAGCTTGCATAATGACAGCTTACACTTTATTTTGTGGGATATCCTGTGTATGTAGGTGTGTTTGGGCAAACATCCATAATGCGAACACGCATTTCTTAAAGTCACATTCTAAATTGGTCACCTTTTGTTTTTAAACCCTGTAAACACAATAACCTCCTTTTTAATTCCAGAATAACATATACATACAAAAAAGTAAGAAGGCGAAGCAGAAACAAGGCTAAGAAAATGGTGAACTACTGTGCTGATAAATAGGTTTTAAAGAAGTGGAGGACAGTATGGAATAGTTATGGTGAATGTTTAACTGTACAATGTAAACATTCAGGGAGAAATCACGCTGGGGGTCTGGGGTCAATCATTACCTTTCCCTTTAGTCACTAGTGTCATGGCCCCTGAAATCAAGGGCGTAGGTTTGTTTAAAACGTTGGTAGGGGTCAAATTAACCCTGAACTCACTGTCCCCCTAAACACACAAGGTACTCCCACAATATTGGTAGGGACATGTACCTCGCATCCATACCTAAATCTGCATCCTTGACTGAAAGTCTTCTTCTAACTCCCCCTTTTGGGTGGCCTGGCCTGTCAGTACCTCATATATAAGCTTCAATATTTTTTGATCATTGTGTGCACATCCGTTCAGCATGTCTGCCAAGTCACCAATTATCCAGTTTGTCTACATAAACCATCAGTGTGCAAGACATCCAGTAAAAAGAAGCACACCTTGGAATGCAAATATCGCCAAGCATCCGTAATTGTCGTTGCTGGGACGACTTGCAATTGCTATCGACATTTGGAAAGGAGACATAAAGACAAGTTCATGCTTGTGAAGGCAATGACTGGCCAAGTGTCCAGCCAAAATTTTTACATAATAATCTAAAGATTTACATAATGGTCTAGTGGTAGCTATCCAGCTATCCACTGGCTTATATAGTAGGCTAATAATAATTATTGTTGCACTTTCTTAATCTCTTAAAATAGTGTCCAAAATTCACTTTTTCACATTGCAGAGCTTGATCTCCAGAGAGACACAGTCAGTCAGTGTTCAGCTTCCTTGGAATAGTTGTGTTTCACGGTGCACTCATGTGGATTAAAAAAATCTTACATTTTGTGGATAAAAAAAAAAAAACTCTAAAATGTAAAGTAAATCAGAATTCGCCAAAAAAAATACGTTATTTTTTCTGCTAATTAGGAATCATATACAGTGCTGATGACTGATGATCAAACATCTTGTGAAATCAGAAAGCTATTCACATCAGTTTTTTAAGGAAAAAATAAAATAATAATATAGCAAAATAAATAATAATTAAAAAATAGAAAGGTCAGAATAGCAAATAAACTCATATGTATTAATTTAGTCTAATTGTGTGTGTTTTGTTCAATTGCAGTAGTAAAGTAAATTTATTTAACTTGATTCCCCAGAGAGTGCTATTTAATTATGTTACTCAGTTATGCTTTGGGCACCGCAGAGCCAGGACATTAACAGGATAGAATCGGTAGGAAATAAAATATATAGAGGAGGGGAAGTGCCAACCCCATTAATCAGGCTATGTTTTAGTGAGAGAGAAAATCTGTTATTTGGCATGTTTGTTCAGTTTGCTGAATCTCGTAATTTATTTTTATCTAACATCACATTTCAGAGTAAAAAGAAATACAGCAGTGATTTACTATGGAGAACCAGCAACATGTCACACTTTGATACAGTAAAAATGATTCCTCCAGCACACAGTGAGCTATCCCAGCATGCACAGCTAGCAGGATAAAGGAATCCCAAACCCTGGACATAGGGGTTCAATGAATGAGGAGGTGACCCTGTGCAGGAGGGTCAGTCCATCAGAGGGAACTCTGTAGAAGGTCAGAGTACCAGCCTCCCAGTTCAGATACACTCCTACTGTTGTGGTTTTTTCCTTCCCCACCAAATTAGAAGTCAGGAGCCGCTCGTGTAGATCCAAATTCAGTCTTAATTGCAACAATGAAGTTACAACCAAGGCTGGACACTTACAAGTGTGTCCAATATTGTTTTACACCAATTTTTATACAAGTTCTTATCATTCAACAATATCTCGTCATTTGAGCATCATCATCCCTTCAACCATTCACAATCATTGTTTTCTCCCTTGATCCACACCCTTAGGTGATAAGTTTGTCCATCATTTCTTCTACTATCTGGTCCCTCGGCTGAACATAATGGTGGCACGACCACCTCCACTTGGTTTTTTTAAAATGCTCAGCTGTGAACTTCTGATGAACGCAGGCGAATCCCTTCCTTCAGTAGCAAACCTTGGCAGCTTCAGCCTGTTGCACATTGTCTAACTAGAGGGTTGATAATATATTTGTCCTTTAACATAGTGATAAAATATACACTAATAAAAGTGGATATTCATAGATTCAGGACTAACATAAAGGAGCTAACAAAGACTTTTAGGCTAATACAAGGTGCACATACATACTCAATTGATTACATTGTGTTGATTACATTATAATGATTACATCATGGATATTTGGCATACTATTTACAGTAATAATATCATAATACTTATATTCCTTATTACATAGTGCTAAATAATATTTCATATATTTCCCCCCTTTGGGACTCACATGAGTCCCACACACAATCCTGTCTATCCAACCCAGGAAGGAGGGCAAAAACCCTGAGCTTTATGGAAATTCCACTCCCAACCCGCCAAATGGCAAGGCCCCCCTTCAGGGTCCATAGCTGACATGGCTCACACACTACCAATGCTCAGACTCAGACACCCGTGGTATAGTGGCTTCTTCAGTACTACCCTGCGGGAACCTGAGGGTTCTATTGGTATGTCAATCCATTTCTTATTGTGCAGGACAGAGTATTGGTCAGAATCACAGTACAGACTCCATGATTTTTCATTGCCTCCAAGCTCACAGGCAGTACCTCCCCCTTCTACCCAGTCACTTCTACCCAGGCTCCATATCCACACCAAGTCTCCCAATAACAGCGACCAGTCAGACACTCTCTGCACAGAATTTGGGGCCATGAGTCAAATCTCTCTGGATGATCAGGACATGACTGCTCTGGAAGGAAGTTTGAGGAAGACTACGGGTGCTGTCTTAGGACAATGCTGACAAATCCCAAAAAAACAGTCATGCTCAATGCAAACAAAAGCGACTTTTTCGTATGAAATTCATTTTAAGACACACAGCTATACCAGAATGTATTTCTTTGTATATTGACCTTTCAGACCTACTCAAACATATCCAATAAAATATAAAAAAAAACATTTTTTGACTAAGTCTACTGGGCTTTACTGTGCTCACTTGTGGAGAAAAAATAGGTTAAAAGTAATTAGAACATTACATGTAATGTGATCGATTTTGTGCACCCATTATTATTAATAAATTTCCAGAAGGGGGTTGTTTTAAACAGTGAAAGAAAACCATATAGCTTTCTTTGTATAGCTCTTTTAGATGAAGTATCCCTGCATTTACCTATTAGCACCAGTAGAGTAGTTTGTTCGTTATTTCAATTTTTGCGTTTCGCTAAATAGATGCTTCAGTTGTGAAAAGCTGCTCCTGCTTGACACGACGATGTACCGTTTTCCAGCTTCCCTTGAAAATTGTAAGACTCGGTTTAAGGGAGAAGAGTTATAAAGGCATCAGCTGTGAAGGGATCAAGTATCTCCTCTTCAGTTTTAACCCACACAGGGTGCTTGTGTTCTGGCAGGGAACGTTTTGATAGCTGTGAGAGTCAATATGACCAATGATACCGATCTAGTCAGTATTTTATTTGTTTTAATTGTTTTTTTTATTCCAAAATTTTTTATCTGTATATAAATGAGTTGGGCAGCCGCAAGCCTTTTTCTAAAGCATTATAGGCCAGGGGGACTTTGCTGATGTGTGCTCCATTACCTTGGCTTTGCTTGGATAAGAACTGCTAGCTGGCGTGCATGTTGGTAATCCTAAGTGTTAAGAATGGCTGAGTTGCTGGAGTCTCCAAAAACCAGACGAGGCAAAGGAGTTCCAAAAATGAATTTTTATTCCAATCTCCAGAAAAAGGTGCAAAAATACATATTATTAATAATAATAAAACAAAAATTGTCACCCAAGGCAGGCTCTATCTTGGTGGATCATGCATCAATAACAACCACAGTAATGAGAACACTCTTTTCTCTCAAGTAAAGGCTTCCACTGGGTTTATATACAGTATAGACTTTAGCCCCTCCCCGTGGATCAATTACCCCAACAAACGATTCACATTCTCAATACAAAACATCCCATATTAACATTTCTAAAATATACTATTCCAAAATATAATTTTATTCAAATGTATTCATCAGGGTTGGGGCCATTCCGGAATGCATTCATCAATTCCAATCCAAATTAGGAAATGGAACTGGATTTGGCATTG